>QKWP01001023.1:26637-49813 GCA_003550325.1 Gigaspora rosea
TACGGTTAGGTAAGTATGAGGTATTGATGATGGAGTTTTATGAGACATGGAGTTTGGGTAAGAGTGAAGTTCTGCGTGGGAAATTATATGGTGGGAGAGTAAGGATGAGGTCATTGGAGGTAGTTATTTAAGGAAAGGAATGGAATTTGTTCCCCACCTGCCACTAGGAATGTATTTCGGAGGTTCAGGTTGATGAACGGGGTAAACGGGATAAACGGTAGCCCGGATGCTATCTTGAATAATGCTTCGATGGCCCGACTATACAGCACGGGTATCAAAGGAAGGTCGACATAAGACCGGTTTGACGATTCTAGAAAATGTCTGGTGACCACGTGAGCAGCGAGGCAAGATCCCATATGTGTATTTCATAGTTGTGAAGGGATGGGTCGAGTGACAAATGTTAGAACAGGGTGAAACCTGAGTTGCGAAATCCGCTTTGTAGATCGGGTTAGGGTGAAATCCGCATAGCGGAAGTTTATTTTGATTGGTTGTTTAATACACCGGAAAAAATGTAGATCATTCTCCGGATAAAGTATCCGGGTGAATTTTATTACTCACGAAGCTTTCAAAAGATTAGTCTAAAGACACATATTGTGTCTTATAATACAGTATATTCATAATATCTAATTTATATTTCACAATGTATATAATATTATTTGTTTCGCAATAAGTACACTATTTATTTTACAACAAATACTTAAGTTTCGCGACACAATCTGCTAAATAATAACATATACGAACATCTTTAAATACTGCTACTATAAAACGTTGTATTTATAAACTACCTATGGCCTAAATATAATAAAAAAAAGTGGAGTTTGGAATATTAGTTCCAAATACGTAGTACTTTTTACTTCTAGAAAACAAGTAGAACTTGTTGAGACAAAATCTTGCAACTTTCACTTACTAATTGCTTAGGTCGCCGAAGCACCTTCCAACAGTGATGTTAAATGGGATCTTTGCTAGGAAAATAACCCTCCGAGGTTATGTGGATTTTATGACTAAAATTCAAATTTGCCATAGTCTGATTTAAACGAACTTTTTTTATTTCGTAGAGCTCACTAATCTCTATAGAATAAAAAAAAGTTCATTCGAATAGGATCATTGAATAGCCGCAAATTTGAATTCTGTACATCAAATTCACATAGTCTCGGAGGGTCATTTTCCTAGCAAAGATCCCAAATGACCTCTCAAAACTATTGCATCTAACTGCATCTCGGGTTAAAAAACAAAAATCCAAAGGTAAAATATCAATGACTCAAGTTGGTTTTCATTTTGTATTATAAAAAATTTTTTTTTCATATGACATGATGATTTTTACTTATAAACCAGAAATGCAAAAAGCCTTTAATCATGACTCTTATTGGTATACAAGATGAGATGGTAATTGCTTCATTATTGATTATTTTAAAATTATTAAAGTGACCAAATTACTAATCCTTTTTATTTATAAATGCTTATTATGTGACCTATTACATATATTTAATGCTTATTATGCGACCTATTATATAATTGCATTATTGATCTAACTGATATATATTTATTATGTTACATAAATTTTAAGTTGTTTTATATTTTCTCTATTTTTTCTTTCGGTCTTGCCTAGAGTGCATGTGTAATGCTATAACTTGTCACAACTATATTGAGTTAACAAAAAATGCTATAGTTATAACAAATTATCATATCAAATTATTGATAGTATATCTGCACCTCTTGTCCTGCTATATTACTATTTCATGAATCATTATCTGAAACCTTAACAGATGCTACCTAATTTTAATAGCCTTTTTAATGCAAAAAATTTTATCTTTTTCAGAATTCTGAGTATATGCATTGATCAGTATACTGTACATACATACAATTATTAACTATACTATGTGTTTTTTTGGTTACAATTTATTTTTATGAACTTAAATACTTATTTTATTAAATATTTGATTAATCTTTATATACACATACTTATATATTTAAAAGCCTATTGTGAATGAAATATAATCTAAATTATTAATTTTAACAAATATATCTTTAATACAAAACTGGATTATAAACGAATAAATCTGATATAAATTTTTTAAAAAAGATATATAATTGATTTATTTTTTTAAAAAAAGAATAAATATCCAATTAGACAATTTGCAAATTGGCTCCAATCTCTAGATAGTAGCACATGATTAGGGTTTAGGGTTAGGATAGTAATATGGACGGAATTAGTGACAATTAGATTAGAGGTATTAAATAATAAAGGTAAATATTTATTATTAATGGTTTGGTGAGTTATGTAAATAAATGTTATTAAATATAAAATAAATATAAAATAAAGTAAAAATAAATATGTGTGATTTTATTGATTAGATTGAATTCTTTAATCTAAATAAAAATAAATTAAATAAAAGTAAATTAATTAAAAAATTAATTAAAAACAAAAAAAATTAAAAACAAAAATAAACATTTTAATAAAAATAAATACATAAAATAAATAAAAAAAAATTTAAAAAAAAACAAAAAAAAATAATATACAAAAATAAATAAAAAAAAATTAAATGAAAAAATAAATACGTAAAATAAATAAAAAAATAAAAAAAATGATAAAAAATATAATCGTAAAAAATAGTTAATTGATAATCCGTTTCCGAATGAGTGGGCTATACATAGTAAATTGCGGCGCGCAGGTCTATATGATTTACTATATAAAATTGCTAAGCCACAAATGCCACTTCACGAAAAGTGAAGTCATTTTTCTACTAAGTAAATATATTTTCAATTTCTAAGTAATCTTGTAGAGCATAGTAATATCATTAAAATCTGTTTAGTAGTTGCAGAGATATTGGCATAAAATGATTTGCCGACTAATGTAAACCTACTATTGTTTACGTGAAATGGCATTTTTGACTATAGTAAATCTCATAGTCATGTGCGTCACAATTTACTATATATGGTTATATATGGTTCCCTCATTCAGAAACGGATTATCAATTAAAGCAATTTGATTACATTAGGAATTTTTGATATTAATCGAAGATATTTAAATACAGGCGATATTCCCTCTCTTCGCTCTCTTCGTTGTCATTTCTATCCATTTCATAAATATCATCCATACTTCACTTATTTCGTGCATTTATTTTTACCTTTAAAACTTTTCAAACATTTCGCATATTTTCGAATTAAACTTCCTATTTTTTAAAAAATTTAAACTAACCCGAACCTCTCTTTATCTCTCTCTTTATATCTCTCTCTTTCTTTATTTCTCTCTTTCTCTCTATCTCTCTCTCTCGCTCTATCTTTCTCATCATCACATAGAATTTTCTCAATTCCTATTACCTAAAAACTATTTACAATTATTTGCTTTATTCACATTAATTTTTTTTCTTTAATATAGTTATATTTTTTTATTTTAATCATTTATATTATTTCTAATTTGTATTTTATTTTTTTATTTTTTTATTTTTTATTATATTATTTTCTATTATATTTATTATTTTATACACTACTTTCACTTATTTCTTAATTTCGAAAAATGCTGAAAATTGCCAAAAAACTTGCAAAAAATCCAAGTGTTTTCTCATGAATGCTTGTAGGAGATAAAGGAAAAGATCCAGAGGCATCAACTGAGCGTTCTGTTACCTCTGAAGGTGGACCATCGTTACCAGCTATTCAAATTACTTCAAGACATCCTGAAGATATTAAATATTCTATGCTTTTTAATTTTTTTTTACTTAATAACTTTTTTTTAATTTTTTAGATATTTCAGGAACTTTAAATAAAATTTTAAATAAACTTGACGATCTATCTGAAAAAATTAATCAGATGGATCGAAAATTGGCGGAAGTTGAAGAAAGAATGTCAGAAAGCTTTAACCTAGCTCATGAAAACAATTTTATTCAGATAAATTTTTAATTATTTTTTTTAATTATTTTAAAATATTTAAGAATACTTATCTTTTATCTTTTTGAAATAGCAAACGGTTAAAGCTACGGCGAAAATATTAATTGAAACTGCAATATACCCTTCTGAAGAAGAATATAAGGAAGCTGCAGAAGAATATCTGTCGGAGCATCAGAGTGAATATTTTGAAAGCCTTTCAGACAAAAGATGGGCCACTTATTATAAGCAGAACATTGCTGGACCTGTAAGTTTTTAATTTTTTGTTAAGTTAAATTTCTAAATATTTTTAAACGTTTTGAATTATTTCGAAATATGTTAAAAATAATCGTTTTCGAATATATTAAAATATTTAGAAATATAATTTTAAGTTTTGCATAATATAATCATTTCTATATATTTAGATATATTCAAAATATTTCAAAATTATTTAACTTTATAATAATCATATTAAATTTTTAGCTATTAAAGCAGCATTAATCATTACGAAGCGCTTTGATCACGCAAATCAAACAAGCATTATTTTCAGTATTTGGCGAAAACAATTTGGATTCAATAAATACAAATGTGGCTCCATCAAAAATTATGGAGTGGAAAGCTTCTGAGAAAAAAAGTCTTGCTATAAAAAGCTTTTCACTCCGATATCCTCTGANAATTTTATTAATAAAATTCTACAAATTCTTATAATTCACAAATTCTTATTAATTAATTCTAACTTTATGCACTAATTAAACTTGTTTAGCACCTAATAATACATCAAATCAGCCATGTTATTTTTATTTTACTTGAAATTTGGAGAACAGATGCATAATTTTGGATTTTTGATCAAAAAAATCAAATTTAAGTATCTGTTTTCCAAATTTCAAGTAAAATAAAAACAACATAGCTGTTTTTTTTTTTTATCTTTACCAGGCATTATCTTCTGGGATGCCAAGTAGACGTACTTTATTATATTTAACCATTTAATTATAGCTATGATCAGCCTTAGTACTAGGTTCCGCAATTTGATTTGATCTTCAAATATTTGAATCAAATATTTGATCAAATTCAAATTCAAATTTGACTATATTTAATTTGATCAAATTCAAATATGGCCAAATTTGATTTGATTTGACAAATATTTAATTTGATTTGAAAATTACTATTAAAAATTCAAATTCAAATCAAATTCAAATTCAAATATTTGAATCAAATCAAATTCAAATCAGGATCAATTTGATTTGATCAAATTCAAATTGATCCAATATTTGATTTGATTTGAATTTGAGGAACCCTATTTAGTATATGATTTTATCCTATTTACTTTTAACTATTTATAGGCTGTCTGTATCTTCCTTATTCCATACTCGGTCTTCCCGGATACACCTCTCATTATTACCATACCCATTCGGCGGTGTTGTCAGTTTCAGCTTCTTACGGTCTTCCAGGTTTTTCGCTTCATATCTAGGCCACAGAAATCTTTTCCTGATGCCCCACTTGGTACTAACATTCCGACTATAGATGAGAGTGAAATTACTCTTTATAATAATATGTTTTTGTTGAAATTGTTAAAATTACTTGATGGTGAAATTGGTGAAATTAGTTTTTCAATATTAAAAATTAATTTAAATTATGTCAAAATTAATTAAAACTAAGCTAAATCAAATACAATAATTGTTTTAGGTTTAATTTATAAACATATTAAAAATGTTGAAATTATTGTTGAAATTATTGTTGAAATTATTGTTGAAATTATTGTTGAAATTAAAAAATTGAAAATGAATTTCACCCCAACTATAATTCTGACGTTCTACTCGAAGCAGCCTTTAGTTCAGTCTCCGGTAGTCCGTTCTGGCGACCCTAACCGGTACTTCCTTTCCGTTCTAACATTCTCAAAGATACCATACTAGCCTTCTCGAAGTTTCGGTCTTCCTTTCGTTTCGGGTAAGAGCAGGTCCTCTTGAGCTTGGATCCTGCAATTCCTTTCTTTTATTTGGGTAGTACAACTTGCCTTTTTCATTCTCAAACCGGGCTCTTTCAATGTTTACGTCATTTGTTGACAGATTATGCCTTTTCTGGTTGTCCTCGACTTTGTGGCTATGCCAGTAACTGCTTAATTTAGAGGTTGGAACCAAATATATCAACCCGGTTTCAAACCCGGGTCTACCCGAATTGTTAATAAATCTGGGTCTAAATTTGAAGAATATTCGACCTGGGTGTGAACTCAAACCGGATGTATGAACACAACCAGTTAATAGTGGTGCAAACATTTCTCGAGGTAGTGACTACCCACGGTATTATGGCTATGACGCAGGAGTTGTACTACCTCAAGGTCGTATTGCCGTTGGGTAGATGTCGTAAATGGTGTAGTATACCGTGAATGAGGGAATGGGGTAGTACAGTGTTGTCACTTGGACGTGTCCATACTATGTTTCTTGTTCAACGTCCAAGATTGTCCAAAATCATCCAAGCCTATGTCCTATGTTTAACTAATCAATAAAGTAGTGTTCTGACCCGGGTAAGTATCACCCGGGTTACCCGCGGGTGGGCGGGTGACCTGGGTTGAGTTATGGCCCACCCGGGTGGTCAACCCGCGGGTGACCCGCGGGTCACCCGTGGGTCAACCCGCGGGTCACCCGTGGTTCAACCCGCGGGTCAGTGACCCGTATGGGTTTACAGCGAACTTCGATACGAAGTTGATCTGTAATAAATAGATAATATTTGATCTTTTTAAGATCTTTTACATATTTTTTTTTTCTTTTTCTTTTATTTAAATTTTTTTATTTTTTTTTTATTTTATTAAATTTTTTTATTTTATTTATTCAAATTTTTTTTATAACGTTACATTTTTTTTTTACATTTTTTTAAGATCTTTTTGATCTTTTATTTAAATTTTTAAATCTATACTAAGATTAGTATTAGTTTTTATGTTTTTCTTTTTTATTTTTTTTTTTTTTTTTTACTAACTATTTCTTTCTTCTATAGGTTTTGTATACTGCCGGCAAGAGTAAAATGGCATAATATTCAGAGATCTCGACCTGGAAGTGTTAGAACTGACTAAGATAAGTATTAGTTTTTTTTTTTTTTTGCTTTCTTCTTTTTTATTTTTCGTTTTTTTTTGCTAAATACTCCTTTCTTCTATAGGTTATGTGTACTACTAGGAAGGGTGGAATGGCGTGAAGATTTAGAGATCTCGACTCAGAGATCTCAACCCGGAAGTGCTAAAACTAATTTTTGTATTTCTTTTTATTTTTCGTTCTTTTTTGCTAATTACTTCTTTCTCTTATGGACTTTGTGTACTGCCGGCAAGAGGAAATGGCATAAAGATTCAGAGATCTCGACCCAGAAAGGGTGAAACGGCATAAAGCTTCAGAGATCTCGACACGAAAGTGCTAGAACTGGCACTAAGATAAGTGCTTATTCTTTTTTCGTGCTTTCTTTGTTATTTTACTAATTACTTTTTTTCTAGTTTTTGTAAGGTTAAATAGAAGAGATTCGGGAACTGGTTAGTCACATTATAGTTGTTGACGGGTTTGTTATGAAGAGCAAAGAGTATTACATTAGTACCAAGAATGGAGCGATTAGTAGTTGATAGTTAGATTAGAGCGAATGTATAAAAATTAAATAAATTTAAATAAAAATATAAACTTAGTTTCGGAATTTTGGTATAGTTTCGGAATTTCGGCATAATTTTTCAAAATAGTTTCAGGCAGCATCATTACCCGCGGGTGACCCGTAGCAGAATTTTTTTTATTACCCAGTGTTTACCCGCGAGTGACCCGTAGCAGAATTTTTTCTATTACCTAGTGCTCACCCGGGTATGATTTTGACCCGAGTTGAACGGGTCATCCGTAGACCCGGGTGACCCGTCGATCACCCGGGTGACCCGCGGGTCAACCCGCCGGGTGACCCGGGTCATGTTTTTTTAAACGGGTCCAATCACTACAATAAAGTAATTTAAAAAAATATATAATTATATATTTTTTTAGGTGCTGGACTCATTGGTGAAAAATTAAAATAGATTATCTTAATAAAATTTTAAGTAATTTTAATTTGAAAAAATGTTCAAAATGTTCAAAAAACGTCCAAGTGACAACACTGGGGTAGTGTGCCATAAATGAGATAGTATACCACAGAGACGTCATATGGACATGAACATGAACATGGACTGGACATCCGTATCCATGTCCAAAGATGGAGCTAGTAAGTACGTACGTACGTACGTACGTGTAAATACTTCTATTTTTGTTATTTATACCTTTACAAAACTTCCCGGGATTTAGTTTGTAATGTGGTACATTAATTCTCAGATACTATGAACATACATAATCACTTATCTTGATATCCGATATCAGAGGCGAAATTGGAATTAATATTGTAATTGGTTTTAAATACATAATTTTTAATCGATTTATTTATCGTTCTTAATTTTTAAAAAAAAAAAAAATTATTTTTTTTTCTTTATTTTTATATTTATTTATTTATCTTTCTTAAGTTTTAATTTTTATTTACTATTTAATTTTTTTTTAAATTTTAGTTTATTTTTTTTATCTGTTTGATTAATTTATTTAATGTTTTTAATCTGAGTTTAATTCATTAACTACTTTTGTTATTTAGGCTATTCTCAAGTATTTTCAAGCGCCTCCCTCAATGTAATTGACCAGTAATCGAGGTGACGCTCAAATGCTACAATCAATTGAAATAAAGATTTCGATCGATGCTTGAGCTATCTCTTTCAATTGATTTCCATTATGACTTCAAGAAAAAAAAAGGCTATTACCCAGTTATCTAAAAATTTAGCACCCAAGACTTTGATGTTTGAAAATTTGCCTCCAGCATTCGTCCTCTTAACAACTTTACAAATAACGTATCATTGCAACAATAGCCATATTTGGCTATACAGTCATTGCGGCAACAACTATATTCGCCAACACAACTTTTGACTACCGTTTTTTTCTTTTTGTAGGTTTGAGCTTTATCACTGCTTTACCTGCTCTTATTTCATAGACAATTATTTTACCAACAGCTTATTTAGCCAATATCATGCAACTTTCAAATATTAACCCTAACTCTATATAATATCGACTAAATAAGCTTTTAGTGAAATAATTGTCGGTAAAGCAAGAAGTCTGGAACTAACACCAGTTAAAATAATGGAGGTTAAATGCTACCTAGAATTGAAAGCAATTCTTAAAGATAAATAATAATTCTTTTTTCTTTGTTGTGTTTGCTTTTTTTTAGAGCTAATTTTTTCTTTTGCAAACTCAGGCTTCGCCAAAGTATAAATTGGCAGTACGAAATATAGATTGGACAATTTAGGAGTATAAACTGGTTTTTAAGATAAGTACCAGTTTTTTCATTATAGTTACCTTTTTTTCAGCTTATACTAACCTTTCTTTCTTTTTGCAGGTTTAGCTTAGCCGAAACATGAATCAATACTGAGTAATAAAGATTAGACACAATTTGGAACGGGAAAAATAGGTATGTATAAAAAAAGATTCTCTAACGCTAGATAAAAGTCAGATTAGCCAATAATCCGTGCGTCTGGATATGTGGTAAACACGAACATTTTGATATGTCTGTGTTCAACTAAAATGTGCGATGTACGGCACTTATACGGCATACGGCACTTACACGGCATACGACACTTATACGACGGCAAAGTGCCGTATTTGCTATGGTAGTTGTGCCAAGGATAGCTATCCTTAAGATTTTAAATGTCTGCACCACTACCAGTTAAATATTAGATGAGATGAGTGATTATCAGTACTCAAATATCGTTGGATTTTTGGAATTGAATGGTTTATACCTACGTTTTGTACTTTTTTTTTTTTGTTTAAAATTTACTCCTTTTTTTCATGTATTTGCGATACTTTTTTTGATATTAACCGGATTGTATAATAAACACGGTTTTAGTTTTAAATTCGGGTTTATTTTATAAATCGGATAACCGGTTGCGTACCAAATCCGGGTTCAACTCGGGTTGATTTTTTCAAATATAGTACAACCGGTTTTTAGAAATAAAACCGGTTCCAAACTCTAGCATGATACAAGCATGTAATGCACTAACAGAATAAAACCTGAGTTGTGAAATAGTGAAACCTGCTATGATCATCACATGAGAGTAAAATCTGCTTTTATATAATAAAAAATATATTAAAATGCAGCATAGCAAAAGTTTGTTTTGATTGGCTAAAATTAAAATAATTATAATTGGTGACAATTTTTTTTTTATATAGTCAATTATAATTTTTAATGTACTTTACACTTATTATATTTTGTTTGATCTTTTTTTCCCAATCGGAAATGCTTTGGGTATATAAAGTGGTAATAAAATAGTAGAAAATAGTAAGAAAATAGTACCGTAATCTTTGTGAAGGTTCTGGTTTGAAGATTAATCTTTTTTGTTAGATTTTTTTAAACAAATTAGGAAAAAAATTCTTTTCATTTTTTAATACTCTATTTTTAAATAAATTTCTAATAGATTTAAATTTAAATTTAAATTTAATTTAAATATAGATTTAGATTGGATTTTATTTATTACAGAATATCTCTTCATCTGCTCTTCATATGAACTTATGTTCTTTAAATATTAAAAAAAAATACCATACTAAAAAATTGAATACTAAAAAAATACTGAAATCAAATACTAAAAAAGGCAGATATTATGAAATTCGAAATAGGCTAATACTAATCTGACTAGATAATTTCAAGAGAATGTCAATATTTATAAAAAAAGATATTCATAAATTATAAAATTCAGATTAGTGAGTTATATAAATATATAAAAATTTTACCCATTATATAATACTACCCACCCGAACTTATATTCTTATAATTAATTTGATTAATCTTTGATTAAATTAAAAAAAATGCTATTCTAAAAAAATCAAGCACTAAAAATACCAAAACCAGATACTAGAAAAGCAAATATTACAAAATTTAAAATGTACTAAAAAAATTCTGATACTATATAATTACAAAATTAGCCTAATTTGATAATTTTTAAAAATATTAAAAAATATATATATATATTTAACCAAAATAGTTTTTGTACAAGAATTTTTTTTAAAATACCCTACTGGAAATTAAAGTATTATAGTAAAGGTAAAATTTTTTTAAAATTAAAAAAAATAAAAATTGGTATTTATCAAAACTCATATTAGTAATAATTACATTAGAATTTCTTAGTTATTTCGAATTTTATAATGTTTTAGTCTTTTTTAAACATTCAATTTAAAATATTTTAATATAAGTACATGATTTTTTAGCAATAAATATTTATAAATATTGCAAATTCACTATGTACTAAAAAAATTTCTAAGGCAATTTTTATTAAATTGAATTATAATGATTTCATAAAAAGCTGATTTTTGTTCTCTCTTTTATAATTATAAAAAGAAAAAAACTGATTATAATTAATTTGTTCATAAGAATAAACCTAAATAAATGTAATAAAAAGATATTTTGTTTATCAAAAATTTTGAAATTGGAAAATGAAATGGGAGTTTTTAGTACTTTCATAAAAATAACTAAGGATTATTATTTCAAATTTATCAAAAAATGCAATAAAGTTAATATGTGACTCATTTGAAAATGATATATTATTTATTTCTGTCAAAATTATAAATTAAATAATTGAAATTAAAACCAGAAAATTATTTATTTTTTTGATTTATAATTAACATAGTAAAATGCTATTTATTTTCAAAATGTGCACTTATAAAAAAAATCAACTTTTATTTATTATGTGCACTTTATATTTTTAATATTAAATTAACTAAGATATATGTTTAGAATAGTAAAGTTTATACTAGTAACTCATGATAATAATAATTCTAAAACAAACTAACTTACTCTAACTAATTATTAGAATAGCAAACAAGTTTGATATAAAAATTTTATAGTAATTCATAAAAACCATAATAATTTTAATACAAATTTAATCTTAAACATATTATCTGTTGGGTAGGGTTGCAACCAAATTTTTTAAGTAATTTATGATAAAATTACAATAATTTAACTCATCTTTTTATAATTACCAAGTTTAGCATTAATTTTTATATAAATCGCAATAGCTAATTCTATAATTACATATATATTATTGGTTTTGTAGTAAATTTTTTATAGTAAAACTATATAAACCACAATAGCTAATTCATAGTAATGAGTAAGTTTTGTAATAAAATTTTTTATAATGACTTTTAATACAAATTGTTTTATATTCTGCAGTTACAAGGTTTTTGTAACAAGATTTTTTTAGTAATTCATAATAGAAATTACTATTTCAATCTAAATTAACAACCTTAATTATATATTATGTGCAAGTAAGTTTGTAACAGGATCTTTTATAGTAATAAATAATAATTCCAATACAACTAACTCACTTTTCATTGTTACTAGAATAATATGCAATTTTTTTAACTAAATTTTTACAATGCTTATGATAAATATCACAACATTCTATTCCAATACAAACTATCTTTACCTTATCTACTTTATATCATTAGAATATCAAATATGATTTGTAAAAAAATTTTTTTCAAAAATATTTTTCATCACTTTTGGCTTACTAGCATTCTTTTACTATATAATAGATTATAACTATTTTTTTTAATTAAAGTATTTAAAATAATTTATTTATCTCTTTTTATCTTATTATTTGTGCTAATCTAACTCTTGCAAATATATTTAATTCAATAAATTAAGGTTATTTGAATTGATATAATAAATACTGTTAATTTGAACCAAAATTCAAATAACACTCCTATGTTTTATTTAGCAATATAAGTGTTAGTTTTTTGAAAAATTATTTCAAAATATAGATTTTAAATTTTGGCCTTTGCCAAGGATGCCAATAGATTTTATTTATACTTGTAGTAAATAAAATTATTTATAATACAACTTAAATATTTATAAACCTGAAATTATTTTATTTAATCAGCTATTACTTTCATACTTTCTATAATACAAAGCATAAAAATTTTTAAATACATATTAGAAAACCTATATGCAATAAAGAACTCCAAACCTTAGATCAAATTATAAGCAATCCCCTCAAGTAATCTATCATACCAGATTCAACTACTAACACTAGTAAGGCCAGACCAAGTTTATTACATTACCTCTCTCTTCCCTCCAGGAGAGGGAGGGGGTGGAAGAGATAGTTTATATAGTAAAATTTTAAAAAACTTTTTTTTAAAAAAAAATTTTTCCGAATTTTTTCATGACTGTATAAAAATTTACTGAAATATCCCGTATCTCTATGTATATTTATCAAAATTTTTTTTACTATGAGAGAGGGGAGGCTCTGAGGTGGGGTAGTAAGACACATAATCAACTTGGTCTGGCCTAACCACATGCACACATTATTATATATATTCTTAATATACACTTCATTCTATACAAATTAACCTATACCAATAACTCTTATGACACAAGATTATTACTAAATACAACATAAAATCAAAAAATATTACCATTTATACATATTATATATGCCAACATATATATGATAAATATATATTACCATTCATATCTTATAAATATAAAACGTGGTACTGGAAAAGAATACTAGCTAGTTATAAATATAAATAGTAAGGGTATTTAACCGTATGACCATATTAAAGGGGTTAGTAGGTAGGGATAATAAATATTATTATTAAATAAATCATGATTCGATTTTATTATTATTAATTAATTAAAATTCGGGTTTATTATTAAATGGTATATATTATATTAAAAAATAAAATTACCTTGAATAACTATGTCTCGTGGAAGATCTCCGCTGAAAGAAATTCGTTTGTATCCACAAAAATTACAGAAAGCGGCGAACTACGCCTCGTCAAAAGTGTAACCATTACGAAGAGGATTATGTTGATTTAATTGGCCAATTAAAAGAAGTGAAAGCTTCCAACAAATGTAAGAAATTCGCAGAACCTCCAAGTTTCTGGTTCTTGTGATAAATCAACCAACTATTTTATAATTTGGTATATTGCAGATTTTTGTGTTACTAATATTTTACATTATTATTAAGCGAATATTCTAATGTTTCAACTCATTATGGAGACATGGAATTACCTTGAAACTTTCACAAGTTGTTTATAAAATATTTAAAAATAAAGTTATGTTTTAATATTCTCTATTAACATGTAAGTTTTGGGCATTCGTCTTGCAGAGAGTTCTAAACTTCATCAATTAGAACGAAAAACTTTACCTTAAACATGAAGTAAAATTTAACTAGAACTTCGCAAAAAAAAATCAACATAGTTATTTTGAAATAGCTCTGGCGGAGTGTTTTCAATCGAAAGAATTTAGATAAATAAGTAAAATATTTGTGTGAAACTTTAGAATTTTACGCTTTTCTTTATAATTATAAGGCTTAAGATCGATCATTTTTAATTTTACTGAGAAAAACCTGATCATAGTAAAATGACTGACATAGTTTTGATTACTTAGTTGATTTATTACCTAGTATATTACGTAATAAATTATATGCTATAAGATGCGTGTTAATTAAATACTGAAATACGTATGAATTTATTATTTTTTAATATATATTATAAATCAGAAGTTAAATTCAGGTAAATTGGCTCTGAAATTAAGAGATAATGATAGAATAATAATAACAGATAAAACGTTACCTTGGTGTCTGAGCTGTGCTCGTTAAATTCAAGTCGACATATTCTATAAAGAAAGAAAAAAATTTAATAAATGATTGGTAAAACAAACATAGTCTTATATTATGCTACTTGCATTACACCTCACCATAATGGACTATTGTAAAAATTATTGCCAACTCAGTGTTCATTATGAGCAAACAAAGAGTCGTGGTAATAAACTAAGATTGTCACTTCGATAAGGCACAGCAAATACCTTCTCCGGTACAGGTGGCAACAACCTTTCGTTTCCATACATAATACTGACCTTTAATCTTCTGCAAATATCTGGTGATGAACTTGTGGTTGTATTGGTGATAATTCCATCAATGCTTTAATCGACATTAATATATTCCCAATTTTTGATTATTGTTTGAATTATTGTAGGCTCGAATTTCTTTATAACTACGGTGCTCATAATTTCATCTATAGAATTTATCTTACGCATTATATATTAATTAAATAAACTACACATAATAAAATAATATAAACTTACTTGTTTTAAAATACTTAATAAATTTTGAGAACTAATTAGCATTTTAAATATAATTATGTGCAATGTGCGAGACCATATATATTCTTTCTTCTTACATGTGTACATACAGTATATCATCTAATCCCAAATTTTGAATATTATCTAATCTGTTAAAAGGAATCCATTCGGTAAGATTTTCATATTTTGTAACTTTAGATTGAAATTCTTTTATACAATCATCGACATCCTTATTTTTACTTATCCATCCTTTTTTTTGAGGATCATATGTTTGATATCAAGCTGGCGACATTTTATGTTGATTGCAATTTGCACATTTTCTACCATACATCGTAAAGACTGATTACAGAATATCTTGAATAGGTTTAAAACAACAAATTAGTATGGTTTGGAAGAATAAAAATCTTTCGTGAAACAACATAACATCATTAAAGTTGATTCTTTCGCATTTGTCATTTTTGCAGTTTTTTCGATATCTCTTCATAATTTATAATTTCACTGAATTTGTCAACTAAACATAACCACTAGGTCAGTGTTCTCTACACGCGAGATTTGTCACAATTCAAGAGCTTCTTCTTTAGTAGAAGTAGTGGTGCGATTTTTTTTCAATCTAAAATAATTACCAAAATAAGAATAAAATAAGAAGGAGTTTAAATTTAAAAAATTTATTTGATTATGCGATTGCGCGAGTTGGTATGCCATACGGGTTTGCCAGGGTGGCCCTCCTAAAGTTCGTTAATGATCGATGTCCACTGCCACAGCTGCAGCAGCATATAATTCACCATTTTGTCAGATAATCGAAATCATCCTTATCATCATCTAGTAACTCCCGTCTAAACAAAAGGCTTGATAATTAGCGGACTTACCTGGCAAACTCCGTCATACCCATGGGATAAACTAGTTAACTCTAACTCTAGACAATGTTGTGTTCATAAGTTTATAAACTCGTACAGGGTCACCAAAATTCCGGTCGGAATACTTCAATTTTGCTCAAGATCACTGAAAATTTTATTAATGAAATCATATCCGTTCATTAAGGCTGATAATTTTGCTATAGAACCTACTAAACTAACATAAATTGAATATCACGACACTAATTGGTCACGTTGCAGAACATGTGAAACTGGCCAATACCAACCTTCATCCGCATCCCCAATTTCATCATTCTCGCGTACAAGCCTCAATTCTATCTTTTTCCGATACCGAATCAACCTTTCGAAAAAAAATGTAAAAATCCAGAAATTAATAAATAAATAAATTGAAATAATATAAAGTAACACAAATCTGTGCTATTATCAGCAGAGATCGCTGCCTTAACAGATTTTAAATACCTTCTTTTCGTCCCTAGTCCATATCATTTGGTACCATACTACCATACTCTAATACGACTTGGAACCATCTTCAACAAACTCTAAACACCACTTAAATTCACTTATTTCATCTTTAAAAGTGCCTTTACAGTAATAGTAACCGCTTAAGCAAATATAAATTGCTGTGTTATCGTACAGAAGATCTTTTTCGGTTTTGGTTCGTTAAGGTTGACAGGCTTTTTATTAAAAATATAGAAACATTTGGAGTAAAAGTAAAATGTCATGATAGTTACGGCATTACTATCTACGTCATTACGATACTTTTGATGTATCTGATGTATCTATACGTCTTCAAATTTCTGCACCTATAAAAGACATTACTAATACTCCCACTCCCACCCGCTATTACAAAACTAAAAAAAGAGGACAGCGCGTTCACCGAGGCTTACACTCGCGGTCAGAGCTAACGAGCCCTTAAATCGCTCCCTCAAAAAGAGAGTGACCCCAAAAAAGAGGGAAGTCAGTAGAAGAACTCTACCATCCTCCCTCCCGGACGTAAAGTACTGTTTTGCATACAATAACAGCAATGAATGCGATCTTAATGTTCCCCAAAATTTCTGAAATAACGCCTAGACATTACTTATCAAAGTAACCAGGACAGACTTAAATCAGAGTTGGGTAGAGTACATTGTTTACCAGAACATTAAACGTCTAAACATCACCTTGTGTTACGTTAATGCCTAACAGCGCACGCCCAAAAAATTGTAACGAACAAACACTGGAATGTGGAGGTTTATATAAAAAATTGAGAAATGTGGGATTTATGGATTGCACGTAAAAAAAAAACTGCGAAATCGGATTGGATCATAATTATGTATTGATGTAATTATGACGACATTCACGTGATCACATGATCATTTATGGTCAGGTGAATCAAAATAAAAATTGCGATCTTCATGTAACATAAACACCTTTTTATAGAAATAATCTAAAAAGTGCACCTATGCACTCTGTGCCCCCTAGTGCTCCCTAATGTACTAGTAATAATTTTACCTAAAGTAGAATTAGAGTTAGGGTTAGGGTCAAAATTAATACAAAATTGCGAGAGGATCATTTTTTGTTAGAAGTGCAGTAGGTGAGTAGGTGTTATCCTAGTAAAATTTTAAGATATAAAAATAGGGGGCACAAAGTGCACAGTGCACTTTTTAGTAAAGTTCTTTATATTTTTTGCTAACGCTAACAGAAATTTTACTGCTTCATTTCTAAGTAAAAAATGCATATCATAAAATTTTACATATAAAGTGAGCTTTTTTATATTAAAATAAAAAAAAAAGATGTATTACACAAATTTTGTTTTAGATCAACTGATCAGTTAAACAATTGCAAAATTGGCATTGATCTTTTAGTCACGTGATTTGCCAATGCAATAGTACTGCAATAGTAGTTAAACAAAAAAAATTAATATATGTTAGGGTTTGGGTTTGGGTAAAGGTTAGAAAGAGCTATAGTATAGCAAAATTGCATGATTTTTGTTTATATTATTTTAGTTTTTTTTTATTAATTTTTTTTTTTTTTTTTACAGCTGTTTTGAGAAAATTTTTATTAGGAACATAAAAACAATTTACTAGTCTAAATTATGATAAATATTTTTTTTGCAAAGCTTACATTACACCTGATTCTGATTTTTAATTGGCCAGCTTATATTAGAAAATCATGTGAGCGTAAAATCCCTAGTGCAAAACTTACATTTTTGAAACTCCGCACTTAGGGGAGTGCAGAAAATCACGTAATTTTTTTAGGGGGGTGAGGGGTCCCCAAATATCACGTCCTATATATATATATAGTATAAAAAGCCAATCATATTAAAGAAAATCGATTTTTAGTTAATTGCAGATAGTTGCTACATAGTAAAGTCTAAATTTTACTAAGCAAATCGAAAAAAAAAATCGATTAAGTAAACTTATTCAGCAGATCAAAATACACTTACTACAAAATTTTCATAAGTATTGGAAAACTTTTTATTATTTAACTTTTAACTTTTACATTCGTCGAATAAATTTTTTTAAAAAATTTTAATTTTTTCGTCGAACGTAAAAATCAAAAGTCAATTAATAAAAAATTCTCTAATACTTATGAAAATTTTGTGGTAAGTGTATTTTGATCTGCTGAATAAGTTTACTTAATCGACTTTTTCTATTTGACTTAGTAAAATTTAGACTTTACTATGTAGCGACTTTTGTCGATTGTGGGGTAGCTTATTTTTAGATCAAAGACGTTTTTGAGTTTTTTTAAATTTGATTGGTCAATAGTCCTATCACTAGGGGGGGTCAGGACCTATGTAAACCCTAATTACTGATTTACTGCACTCCCCTTACATTTTTGATACTCCTAGATGTATACCAAAATTTATATATGTACTTTTTTGATACCATCTTCACATGATGATCGACACAACAAATAGCGATTTGATACTGATTTGATGTAATATAACAATCTTGAAAATTCAAAACAAGCACAAAAATTGCCTATTATTTAAAAATCCCAAGAAACTACCTTTATAAGAATTTTTTTAAAAAATCAATGCTAATGTAGTAAGTACTAACCTTAACATTAAATAAACTAATTTTAATTATGCTAGAAGTTTTTTAAAAAGCGCGAATACTTAGTAATATACTGTATTTAAAACATTTATTACATGAATAGAGTTTTTTTCTAAAAATTTTTTATTTTAAAAAGTGTTAGGGGCATGCCATTTATTACGTAATTTTTACTATAGATACATGGTCAAAGGTAGTAATCACGTTTATATATTATCCCTTAGATTGTAACACAGGCAAATTTGCCTGCGTATTTTAAAATTTTTAATAAAATTTTAAATATTGATTTTAGCTATATCTTTTCTAAGTAAAAAATATTCTTTAAGTTTTGTTTTAGTAACTTTGTTATAAAATTTTTTTAAAATCATTAGAAAACTTTAATATAATAAATGTTTAAAGTTCTTGTATTGGCATTTTTACTATTAAAATTTTTCTTTAGATTTTTTCAAATTTTATATGTTCCCGTCTATAAAAAAAATCTTTACTTCTAATACAAGTCTTAATTTTTACAAGTAAATCATTAAAGTTGCAATAATGAAAGTTGTCATCCTTTATATAAACTACAATATTGTCTTAAGAACTATAGTTCTAAAACTAAAACTAAATAAGATCGCAGAAAAATTGTAATAAAATTTTTTAAAAAAATTTTTTCTTAAAATTATCTATTTTCAGCTTATATGTAACTATAATTTATTTTTTTATAATATAAAAACTAATTTTGCAAAAAAGTAATCCTTATTTTCAAATATAATTGTACAAAGTTTTATTTAATTATTTTAGTATTTTAAAAAAGTAAATCAGAGCTAAAAAAGTGCAAAAACGCAGGCAAATTTGCCTGTGTTCTACTACAATCTAAGGGATATTAATCAATCAGAATTAGATAAAATGATTACACTATACATGGGTAGAGGTGGCTACTAAGTAAAAAATATTACGTAATAAATGGCACGCCCCTTACATGTAAAATAGATTTATTCTTTTTTTTAGAAAAACTCTTCATATAAATGTTGTTTTAAAAATTTTATATAATTTTTGTTAAAACTTGCACAACCAGGTCGAAACTAAAAATTTTAAAAATCAAGATATAATAAAGCGTACTAAACTTTTTAAAAACAATAAATTTTATTCGTGAACAATACAATCAAATTATTTATTAAACCTTTGTGGGCTGTTCTTTATAAAAAAGTTATAATACTATATTTATTATATAATCATTTTTTAATAAGTTATTGTTATTTGGGTCAGGTTTGTAATTAGAGTTAGGTTAGTGCAATTATAAAAAAGCTTGCTGCAATTTGCACGTGATATCAGTATCAAAAAAGATCTTTTCCAGTATCGGCATAAAAATTTTACTGTCATGTTATCGTACAAAAAATTTTTTAAGTTCGTTTAGATTAGGGTTAGGGTCTGTGCTGAGATTAGAGTTTGAGGGTTATTAATAGCAAAATCGCTCAAGAAAAACTTTTTGTTAATGCACAGCAGGTGATTTTTATCTGTTATGCAAATTTTTGATAAATAAGTGTTTCTTTAAAGTGTAAAATGTCATATGATCTACAAACATAGTGAAGATCATATATTAAATTTTACTAATAAAAATTTTTTGTCGATCATTTTGTTAATAACAAAAACATATAAAATTTTAAATTGAAATAACTCCTAAACTATTCATGAGATGCATGCAAAATTATATTTATTAGATTCTTTTTAACATTCTTTTTAAAGCAATAAGCCCTTTTTTTATTTTAAAATATAAGTTAATGCGAAAACTAATTACTAAAACACAATTAATTTTATGACAATAAAAAAAAGAGCTCTATTACCTTAAAGAGAACATTAAGTAGAATCTAACAAAGGTATTTTTACTTGTATATTTTTAATAGTTCAAAAGTTATTTCAGTTTAAATTTTATATTGATAATGATAATGAGCATAACAAGTGATTATCTAGCAGTCAGAAATATCAGGTTTCTGTTGCAGATCATGCAGATTATCAGAAATCTTGTTTAGTTAAAATTATTATGTGATCTTCACTATGTTTGTATTTGTTATACTATTTCATACCCTAGCGTTTCTTGTTTTTTTTTTGCAAAACAAACGTTTGTTTTAAATTTTCCTAATTGTGTTATATTACACCAAATCACAATTAATTATTGGCTAATCTGCTATCGATCATCATGTGATAGTAGAATTTTTCTGGTGATACTGGGGTAGTTATCAAAAAAGTATATAAATTTTGGGGTACATCTATGAATATCAAAAAAGTAAATGCAGGAGTCTCAAAAACATAAGTTTTGCTACCCTGGTATTGTAAAAAATTGCTTTACAATTTTCGCAATTGTAATTTTTGTAATATTAATACAGTTCAAGACATCTAAAGACTAAAATGCTAATTCGCGATGAATTTGTTCCATTTTAAAAAAAATTCATAATGAATTTTGAAGTTTTATTGATTCTTTGTATTTTGATTGGTTAAAAATTTTTTTTAGTGGTTAAAATTTTATTAATTAACAAATTTTTAAAAATTAGCCAATAAACAAAGACCAAAACATGTAACTTGTCACATTTTGGTAATTTTTTAATGTATCATATAAAAATTGTACATATTTAAAGTGATATAAATCAATAATATATAATAATTATTTTCAAAATAAAGCTGTTAAGTTGTAGCAAATTAGCTTGGCTACAATTTAGTAGCTTACTTTTTTATATTTTTTCTGTATCATGAGCTATTAATTTTTGAAATTATTTTAGTCTTTAGGTGTCGCGCACTGTACTAACGTTGTATAATTCAAGAACTTTTACAACTCTTCGAATTCTTAATAAAATATGATAATAAATATTGTACGATAACAATCATATCGTATTAAATAATTTTTTTTTATCGAATATGGTATTAAAATATCTATTATAAGTGTAAAGTTATTAATTAAATACACTTTTAATGCTAATGTTTGGTAATTCAAGAACTTTTACAACTTTTCGAATTCTTAATAAAATACAATAATAAATATTGTACGATAACAATCACATATTAAATAAATTTTTTTATCAAATATTAAATTATTATTATACTGTGTAAAGTTATTAATTAAATAAACAGGTTTGTTTTTAGGTCATTCATATTTATATTTTCAGTTAGAGCAGGGCAAAAAGTTATAACACGGTCAACTTTTATGTTCATTATAATAAGCCTTTAAAATTAATTATATTTGATAAAAAGTTTGTGTGCTCAAGTAATATCAAAAAAAAAGAAATTAGAAATTTTTACTTGAACAATCAGTACGCACATAATGATAAATATTTAAGCACATTATTAATTTATTTATTTTTCATTTTTTTTGAATTACATTCTAACATTTGTATGCTTAATGAAGTATCGAATAAAGAGCAACTAGTACGCAATAATGATAAATATTTAAGTACATCTTTTATTTGCTTATTTTATTTTATTTGTTTTTTGAATTACATTGCACTGCTTGTATATTAATAAAGTACTGAATAAAGAAATTTTTACTTGAACAATCAGTACGCACATAATGATAAATATTTAAGCACATTATTAATTTATTTATTTTTCATTTTTTTTGAATTACATTCTAACATTTGTATGCTTAATGAAGTATCGAATAAAGAGCAACTAGTACGCAATAATGATAAATATTTAAGTACATCTTTTATTTGCTTATTTTATTTTATTTGTTTTTTGAATTACATTGCACTGCTTGTATATTAATAAAGTACTGAATAAAGAAATTTTTACTTGAACAACTAGTATGCACATTTAAGCACGTTTTTTATTTATTTTAAAAATTACATTATATTTCTGTGAAATTTTTGCTTTTCTTTGTAACTATCGATAAATTTTGAAATATTATTTTAACCTTTATTGTCCAAAGCATAGCTAAGGACACTATACTTCTAGACATTAGAGATCTGTCAGGTCAGGTGATAACATCTATCACGCCACGTAATTAGCCAATAAACGCGTCGCATGCTAACAAAACAAAAAAATAAAAATTTTTAATTTTAAGTTTTAATACTGTTTTAATAAAACTTAATCGTAGTATGCTAATAGTGGCTTTTTTTATTAAGTAAATCGACCTTCATTATTAAGACAATTTTGTTCGGCATAACAAAATCTACCTACCTCTAAATTTTCATAAAAATCGGATAATTTTTTACTAATGGACATTTGTAAAAAACTAACTGGCGTCATAATAGATTCTTTTGGTACAAAAGTGTATTTTATAAAAATCAACTA
>QKWP01001023.1:58667-83995 GCA_003550325.1 Gigaspora rosea
CAACTTAACTTGTTACAATAATTTTTGCAAAAATGTGGGTAAATTGCTAAAAATAAAATATAACATGCATAAAATCTTTGTAATTCGCCAAAATATTCAATTATGACCCTTTTTAAAATTAACTTCAATTTGCTAAAATTTAAATTTGGACCTTAGATCAAATTTGAATCAATTTGCTAAAAAAAAAATATAACATATATCAGAGATGTCCGGGGTCCTTTAAAACTATAAGCCCTGCTAAAATCCAACTATACTCTTTTATTATAAACCCTAACCCTAAATTCTAATCTAACTATAAAAAAAAATTGTACAAAATGCATTCCAAAATTTTTTGTAAATTTCATATTAAAATATTTAAAATTTCCAGCTTCAGCCATTTCCAGCTTCAGCCACGACAATATATATTTTAGGGAATTAACTTTAGGGTTAGGGTCATAATGGATTAAAGTTAGGTAGATTTTAAGTATTATATATAAGCAATATTTTCTTCCTGACATTTTTTAATTAATCCACCAAGGTGGGTTTAGCCTATCATTTTTTGTATTTTTCAGGTTTTTCGCTTTTTGCTTCACTGAAGATCATCAAATTTCTATAATTTTGATTGGTCACATGCCACGTGATTCTGCTCTGCTTTAGATGATCCCCAATGTGGTAGAGGCAACTGCATGGCTTGAGATACGAACTCCTAAAAAGTACGCCAGTAGGGAATCTTAGATATACCAATCTGGAAGCACAAAGTGCCTACTTGGCAATGTACACCAAATTGGAAGTGATGATACTAGATAGTGTAAATAAATTGGTGGACAAGGACCCCAAAGAACTCTGATACAACTGAGATCTGAGTTTGTATAATATTAGCCAAATAGGTGTATAAAATAGGCCAAATTTTAAAAATTTGCTATATAAAAATGCAACGTTTAATGAATTTCTATACAAAATTTCCTTTTTTAGTAATCTCTGAGTTATATCAAAGTTCTTCGGGGTCCTGGTGGACATGTGAATACCAATTGTTGGTTGGAGAGGGATGTACAAAGCCAGGTCAGTCATATAAATAAGAATATGAATAAATAGTTGTATAACCTAAAGTCCTAGTTCTAATACTTAGGCACTACTATATATCAACTTACTTAGATATTAATAAAAGAAGTTTGGGCAGGAGCAACTGCAGGAGCTACAAGTGAGCAACACCTGGGGTTCCCCCTAATATTAAAAAAAAACTTAATATAATATATAGTATTTATATTTAATAATAATATATATATAATTGTCCGAAAGACATTACGGTAGGGGCATAGTGATCCTGATGTCTGTGTGTGTGCGCGCAAATCCTGGGGTTTGATTGGTTGATCAGATATCATTACACTCCGAAAATAGCCGTATTGTCAGACTGATCTGTGTTGGTTTTTCCTTTGGACTTAAAATGGATTCCATTTATCTAGTATATATAAAAAGGGAATAGAAATTTGTCGCACCCCTAATTCTGACCAATCAAATTGCATGATTTTGTAAACAAAAAATTTTAAGTTTTAAAAATTAAAAATTTTACTAGTAAAATGTAAAAATAAATAAGCAATATCAAAGCACATAATGTAAAATTTTATTCTAAACAACTTTTTCTAAGTCATAAAGATAGATTGTCTTAATAAAAAAAACTAGTTTATAAGAAAAATCAAAAATTTCAAATGTTAGCATATATAAAACTTTTTTTTTTTACTAATATAATATATATTTACATTTAAGTATTACATGTAAAATTTTACACTAAACAACTCTTTTTAAGTTAAAAAGGTAGATTGTTTTGGTAAAAAAAAAGTTTTATATGTGCTAACTTTGGAAATTTTTGATTTTTATTATAAAACGTTTTTTGAGAATCTATTTTTATGACTTAGAAAAAGTTGTTCAGAATAAAATTTTACGTTATATAATGTGCTATTATATATATATTTTATGCAAAAATACCGTTCCTGATGGATCGTTGGTACCTTTTCTGATGGGATAAAAAAAATCACCGATTTACATACTGTTCCTGATGTCATATAATAGATACGTTTTAAATTTTTGACAAAACTTTGATCAAAGATATCTCTGCAACCACTTAATCAAATTCGATGAAATTTTTTTATTTGAATTATATGAATCCATATAATTTAAATAAAAAAATTTTCATTGAATTTGTTTAGGTGGTTGCAGAGATATCTTTGATCAAAGTTTTGTCAAAAATTTAAAACGTATCTGTCATGTGATACGCGTTTTGAAATTCTCTAAAACTTTGATCAAAGATATCTCTGCAACCACCTAATCAAATTCGATGAAAATTTTTTTATTTGAATTATATGGATTCATATAATTCAAATAAAAAAATTTTCATCGAATTTGATTAGGTGGTTGCAAAGATATCTTTGATCAAAGTTTTGTCAAAAATTTAAAACGTATCTGTCATATGATAGATACGTTTTAAATTTTTGACTAAACTTTGATCAAAGATATCTCTGCAACCACCTAATCAAATTCGATGAAAATTTTTTTATTTGAATTATATGAATTCATATAATTCAAATAAAAAAATTTTCATTGAATTTGATTAGGTGGTTGCAGAGATATCTTTGATCAAAGTTTTGTCAAAAATTTAAAACGTATCTGTCATATGATAGATACGTTTTAAATTTTTGACTAAACTTTGATCAAAGATATCTCTGCAACCACCTAATCAAATTCGATGAAAATTTTTTTATTTGAATTATATGAATTCATATAATTCAAATAAAAAAATTTTCATTGAATTTGATCAAGTGGTTGCTAAGCTACCTTCGCTCAAAGTTTTGTCAAAAATTTTGGCGTAGCTACTATTCATATGACATCAGAAACAGTATGTAAATCGGTGATTTTTTTATCCCATCAGGAAAGGTACTGACGATCCATCAGGAACAGTATTTTTGCATATTTTATACTTTATTAAGTAAAATTTTAAATTTTTAAAAAATAAAATTTTTTGTCTAGAAAATCATGCGATTTGATTGGTCGAAGCAGTGGTGCGACATGTTGTGGGTACGACAAATTTATTTTCCCATATAAAAAATATACTGGTATATATTAATATAAGATATAATAGTATATTATATATACATATCAATATATAATATATTTAATAATAACAGACTGGGTGTGGCGACATAGTGAAGTTGGATTGTTGTCACTCCCCCAAGTAGTTGTAACAAAGGTACAGAGTTCAAATCCCACTGGAGACGACTTTGAAAAATTTATCCATGTTATAGTAATCTGGACTCTTAGTTCGGATGTACAAATCTGTTTCCTGGGTTATACCAACTTGTATTGGAAGCTCTGGCGTTGTATTACGCACAGAACTAGGGCACATAGATCCTGGGGAGCGCAGGCACTATGTTACGCACAGAACCATAGAACAAAAGGAAACCATACTTGGCAAGACTCAAATAAAGAGGTAGCTGACTTTCGACGGTACCCAAACAGGAATTGAATAGGGACTGACTGGTACGGACTGACCGGAAGCGGACTTACGACAAAAAGAGTTTATGGCGACCCTACCAACTGGACCGCTGGAGTCACACCGGAGAAAAAGGACATGTGTTGTGAAATCATGTAATAGGGGATGGGAGTCACTGGGTTTGCCAAAGCAGACCAACCCTTCTGGGTTCTTAGATTGGAAGTAGGAAAGCAACTGGAGGAAAGAAAGTTTTGGGAGAAAGAAACTGGAAGAGAAATGGGGCGGTACTGGGGTCATGTGAACTTTACAAGGGCAGAAGTAGGTAATAATAGCAGTTGCAGGTAATCCCTGACTACAAGTTGTTCGCCTCAGTGAATGCGTACGTTATTGAAGTGTAGGTGATATCTGTGGGGACGGGAAAACACTCTACCAAGTTTCCCACTAAGGATAAACTAGTTCTAAGGGTGCGGTTAGTATCCGGAACAGTATTTCGGTGATACAAAATAGACTAGCAGGAGACAGAAGATCAAAGGGTTTAAATAGGTAACGCCAGTATGTGGGTTACAGGTATAGCAGCTAGGGTAGAACCTTTGGGTGGCTACTTAGATAGACAACCAAAAGTTGCAGGTATGGCTAGTTGTACTCTCGTCAATGTACAAATGTCAGATTTCCGGTGCCGAGGTCTAATATATCTTGAATAAAAGCCAATCCCCAAAGTGGGCACTTTGACACTAAAAAAAAAAAATAATAATAATAACAGACTTTAGAGTTGATAGCATCATGGTTATACTTCGAGGTTTCAAATTGCAAAATTGCTAATTTAAATTTAAGTAGTAGTGATTTGTAAAAATAGCTAGCTTGGCTAGGCTAATTAGAGAACTAAAATACTATAAAACACAGAGACCCAAAACATTCACAAATAAACTTAATTCCTAGAATAGACAGTAATTTACAATCAAAGTCTACGGTGATGAAAGCTATGTCAAAACTCCAATTTGAAATAACCAAAGATATGAAATGTAATATAAGGCCTAAAGCCTGAATACTGCCTGGATATTATAAGATATTATATAAATTCATGGTATAGCAGTCTGAAAATGGCTGTAAAGACTTCCGACTACTATAGTGGTTAGTAAGACAAATTGCTTTTGAGTAGTATAAAAGCAAGCCAGAAGAAGTTAAGTTATATCAGTAGAAATTAAAATACAGTCAACCCTCCATAAATGCAACTCATAGGGACAAGCCTATAACTTGCATTTGGAGAGGTTTGCATTTATAGAGAGCCAATTAAATTGCAGCTTTAAAAATTAGATCATAAGGTTTGTGTAATTTCTACTCAAACTGTATAACCTATCTTAAATACTAAAATTTGATTGGCTATGTGTATTTAGAGAGTTTAGTATAATATAAAATGTTATTCAAAAGAACGTGCATTTACAGAATATAGAGCGTGCATTTAGCAATAATAACATTTTATAGTATAGAAAAAAATGTGCATTTAGGGAGGTCTTGCATTTATGGAGGTCTAACTATAATAACTTTAGTTGTTATAAATCACTAAAAAAATAATACTGGCGACTATCAAAAAAAAATATATATATATAGTAATAATAATATATCAATATATATACAAATATTACTAAACTAAATATTCATCCAATTAGGGGGCATCCATAAATAACATTATACAAGAGGGGTTGGACACTGGTTGGATGAATGATAACGTTTTTTCAATAAGTAGGGGGTCAAAAAAATATAACGTAATTTTTTTAGAAAAAATTGTCTAAAAATTGAACCAGTGGTCCAAATTTAAAAATTTTGGTACCATTCAATTCATTTCAGTAAAAAGAGTTGAATAGTATCAATTTATTTCATTTGAATACTGGATCAAAAGTTATTGGCCAAATACTATTGGTTATTATGTTTTCTTATAAAATTACTATAAAATCAATAGTTTTTTGTGAATAACTTTTGATCCAGTAATCTAAATGAAATAATGTTGGTATCATTGGATTCATCTTACTGAGTCGAATTGAATGGTACCTAAATCATCTAAATCAGATTACTGTGTCACAATATATTCAAGTTTTTGTAAAATTTTATATATAAACATACGGATTTTGAAAAAATTTTTATATAGTAGAGGAGTTATGATAGAGGGGTACGTAATGTTATTTATGGATGCCCCCTTATCTAAAGTTTTAATATCTTGATTTATGCTATAAAGTTACATAAAAAGCATTTAAAGAAATAACTTAAATATACTTGCACATGCAGAATATAGAGGGTGTATTTAGGGTTTAAGTTTCAAGAAAGTGCACTTATAGAGGGTGCATTTAAACAGATTTCTTTGTAGTACCAAAACCTACAAATTCTTTTTTATTTCTATTTTAGATACTAATATCCAAGAAAAAACTTTGTATCTAATAGTAGCTTGATAAAGTTTTGTTTTATTTACTTTTTTTGGTCAAAAAGTTACACAAATAACAAGAGATAACTTATTTTTAAATCATTAAGGGTAGGGTGTCAATATTTTCATTTTCATATAAAATAGATTGTAGATCAACTTTGTATAACCATATCATATGATTTACATATAAACATCATATGATTCGACCAATGAGGATTATCAAATTTTTGTGTAACCCAGGAAAAACATATAGTGACCTCGGAAAATTTAATTCTATATGAAGTTTATTTTTTTTAAAAAGATGCATTTCTTACAACTTCACTATTATTTACAAGCTACTTTAAACTATATATTATATAAATATAGTAATAATTGACTCAGATAATAAAAAGTTTTATTAGAAGCATATTTTTATTTACTATATAAAAATTCAATCTACCATGTAGATCATATAAAAAATGATCTACGTACACCCTACCCTTAAATGTTTTAAAAAATTGAAAATTGTACTAATAAAAAGTTGTTCAAATGATACCAAATTTTTGCTATAAATGTATTTTGATATTCTAAATAACTTTACTTAATAAACTTTTAAAGTTTACTTAGTAAAATTTAAACTTTTGTATATAGCAACTGCTAGCAGGTTTTTTAGAATTTTTAAAAAAATCAGAAGGTAGCTTATTTTAAAAGGTAGCTTATTTTTGGCAATATAAGATAACTATAGAGTTTTATAGATTAGCCTTTATAAAAGTTTGGTACAAAGAATCATCAGAAAAAAAAAATATGTTATATTAATTTTTTTTTAAAATTAGATAAAGATAATTTAACAATTATTTAATAAAATTTGATAAAATTTTTTTGCTTAATTTTTTATAAATTTATAGTAAATCATAGAGATATGTTTTACTATATATTTTTTACCATTCTGAAATCTAAAGTTTCTTATAAAAGACTTTCTTGTATATTATATAAAAGTTGTAAAGAAGGGAATTCTAGTTATAAAAAGTTAAATCGTCCCAGTAAATCATAAAATATAAGTATTTTAATCTTTGTGACTATGTTTACTTCTTAATAGTCGTGAAGATTAAAATGTTCATATCCCATGATCTACTGTGCCAATTTTAACTTTTTAATTGCTATTATGACCGGAATCTACAACTTTTACATAAAAAAGATTTACTTAGTAAAAAAAAAAGAATTTCTTTAAAAAATTTTAAATTCCAAAAATGCCAAAATTTAATAGTAAAATCACCTGATTTTCGTATAATTTTTCACTAGTTCTTATGTAGATTACGAATTAAACAAAAAAAAAGTTTATTAAGTTTAATTGGATAATTACTAAGATATTTTGAATTTAAATTTTTATAATATAATATTAGTGATCTAAAAAAAAATCTCAGGTTTAATAAAATTATTATAATATTTTATTTTTTTTAAAAAACCAACTTGATCAAATAGTACTATTATCTCTTTGTTTAATAAAATCAATTATATTATTTTGATTGTTTACAAATATAAATCACAGGTATAATAAAAAAAAAGCTCTTTGATAAATAAAAAATTTATACACAAAAAGTAAGAAAATCGATTATGTAAACTAAAATTACATGTACGATATATTGATAACATTGTTTTCGCAATTACTGTTCATGGTTATGAATATAATATTTTGTAATTTCTTTTTATTTAAAATACTATTATATAACAGATTAACAGTTGTTAAAAGGGCGTTTAATTATATTTATATATTTATAAGTGATATAATTAAAAAGATATTGTTTTTGAAGCAATTATATAACAAAAGAGTCATATATTATATTATGTATCAAAGGTTTTTTTAAAATAAAAATTTTACCCATTTTACCTAACAGCTAAGGCTAAACGACACATGATATACGCCATTTACTGAGCCACAGACTAATGTTTAAAGTATTGTTCTTGATACATCCAAATTATTTGTTTAACAATAGACGAAAAATTAGATTGTTTTGGACCAATGAAATATTAATATCCAAGAAAGATACCTATTGCTATATTAAAAAGTCGGCATTTTTCATATACTCATTTTAGCTTTGATTAACCTAATTCTCTGATTCAGCAAGACCCAAATGCATCTTATCGGGACCACATGGAGAATTAAACAAATAATGCATTTGAAGGGAGTGTATTATTCTTGGCGTCGGCCGAACCAAATACAGAGGGGGAGGGAGTTCAAAGTCGTTGTCATAAATAAAAGCCTATTGCATAAAATTCTTATGAATTAATATTTTATTAGTTTTATTGATATTCCTTTTACATTATCAATACACATTAGCATATCATTGTATGTATATTTTTTTCTTTGTTATTCCGTATGCATTCGGAGGGGGAACAATAAATTATATGAACTAACTAATGTATTTTTTTGCAGCTGGTAAAAAAAAAAAAAAAATTTTTTTTTTTTGTCAAATTATCTGAATTTAGAGAAATATGTACATATCGAGTAAAAAATCTTGTACCTCTTAATTTAATAATAATCTGTTACCATTAAATTTATTATTGTTCGGACTTATCCATTTATCTCCGTGGATTCTTTAAAAAATTTTGTTTCTTTCTAAAATAACGAAAGTTATCGATAATAAAATTAATATACATAAGTTACATAAGTTACATACATAAGTTATATATATATATATGATATATGTAGGATACATTATTGTTAATATAATTTAGTAATACAGTATATTTCTAATTCGATGATTGGATTTCGGAGATTGTACGGGATAGTTACCCGCAAAAATAATTCTTCCCCTATATGTAACGCATAAAAAATACGTAATAAGGGCGTTAGTCCCTAGCAGCTAGGGTGACCATAGTGACCGTGGCGGTACATTGGAAAATGCTGGTATATGAGGTATATGAACTTGGGGGGGCATTAATTTTAAGAGATAATCTTAAAGTGTATTCGGTATAATTCAACAATTTAGAGGTAACACAAATGATGACGAATTATTAATTAAGAATAAATAAATACTAAAATAAACGACATGCTGGTGATGCATTTAGAAAATTTGCATTAATTTGCTTAAAACAACGGTAAGTTGTGGTACAATTTATGATGAAATATTAATTTAGAATGATCCGTAATTTAACATACTTTTTTTTTTACACAAATAATATTACTGTATTATGTCATTCCTCACACAAGATACGCCAAATTTTTTTTACATAATATCCCATATAGTTAGTTTTCTCGTTGTTATCTCGTTAGTAATCTCAATAATTTTTATAGTTTAGGTAATGACAAATGACAGGTGATAATAATCATATGAAACTTTTCATAAAAATTTGATCATAGAAGTGGCAGGTGATACTGTGGTAAATTTATAGTAATCATAGTAATCATATGAAATTTTTTCATCATTTAATAAAAAAAAATTTGATCATAGTGAAATAAATTTGATACGTGATATTTAATAACAGATACATAATGTTTATTATATTTCGTAATTTCTAAATTTTTCGTATAAATCATCTTGACGATTTTTTCTTCTAAATTTAGAATATGTGTTATATTCAATACGTATATTATCGTTATTACTATTATTATTATTATTATTATTATTATTATTATTATTAGTTTGATTAGAAGAGGTTTCAGTATCTAAAGAATCAGTTATTTTAAGTGGTTGTTTTGGTGGTGATGTCCAATGAACAGTCTAACGATAAAATTTATTAGCAAAAAAGTTAAAATATATATATATATATATATACTTATAATAGTTTTTTTATTAACTTACATGACCTTTTTTCATAACCATTTCTTTCCACATTTTGTAAGGAATCTTAATTGACCCTGTACGCCACCTATCATATTGAGAACGTTCTGTTTCGTCACTTAGGATATTATAAGCCGTTGATAATTGATAAAATTCCTTTTTGGCCTTTTCTTTTTAATATATATATATTTAGAATCATTATATAGAATCGTAAATTAGAATTATTTAGAATAATCATGAATTAGAAGTTTAAAAATGTATCTAGAATTATCATTTAGAATCATCTAAATGTATCTAGAATATATTCAGAAAAATGAATGATAATCAATGAATTTTACCATCTTTAACTTTGTCAGGATGACAGTTTAGTGCACGTTTTTTATATTCAGTAGAAATTTGTTCCATCTATGATATCATAGTATAATATATATAATCTTAATATTTCAATTAAAAAAATCCCAAATACTTATATCGATAATAAAAAAATTACAGTATATCATACAAACTTACAGTACAAGAAGAAGTACAACCAAGTATCTCATATAAATTTTCATAAAATTTATCATCATCATCTTTTTCAACAGAATTGAATGATTCAAGAATCGAATTTAAGTTCATTATTTTTTTTGTTTCCAGAGAATTCTCACGTTGTCACATATATCTATACAATAAATCATGTGGTTAATCAGATCTTGAAAATGCATGTCGATGATGAATGATATCTTACCCGCATATACACGTGATAAACAATAAAGTATAATCATAACGGTTTTTAAAAGAACGTGTAATGAAAACACAAAATAAAATATGGTGCCATAATTTTTCGATTAAGTTGAAAGCATGCCGAGATTTTTAATAGTAAAAAAAATGGCCAAACTTCTAAATAAAGAGAATTGATTAAATTTAACGTTAATAGTTAAAAGAAAACGTACAGTACATAGCAGATACGCACGTGTCAAGGATTTTTAAAATATACATTTCTATATAATATATAATTACAATATCATATCATTTTATGTTAAATTTTCTTCTCTTCACTCATTTTACTCATTATTTAAAAAATAAACCATAAATGAACGAATAAATGAACGAATAAATGAACGAATAAATGAATGGATAAATGAATGAATAAATGATGAATGAATGAATAATTGATTAATTCCATGTATAACGATAAAATATTAATACATATTTTTTCATAGTGCAAATTGTAAAATTAAATAACAAAAAATTTGATCATGAAAAATTTGACAAATGAATACTCATATTTTTCGCGTTATTTCGAGATTCGGCCCGAATTAAGCTTAATTTAGGCCGAAATTTGTAATTTCGTTGTATACGTCTTTTTAGAATAGTTTATCTAATGATATGAAAATTATTATTTCTAATTTATCACTAATTATTGTAATAATTGATATGTACAAAAGTATAACTTTATTATTTTTTTTTTTTTTACTTTAATATATTTACAATAGATTTAAAATCTTAATTTCTACTGTACCTACTCGTACAAAAATCAGCTCTAATTGACATAATAAAAAACATATATTGCAATTATTGTATGAAAAGACTTAGAATGTTATAGTAGTTTGGGTGTTTGCTAACTTAGAACAAAAAATGTTCGAATATTGCATAGAAAATTTTTTTTTTTTTTTTTTTTATGTTGACATTGGCCAAAATAATATATCATCAGAATCTTTTACCCTTTCCGAATCTATTATATCACCAATTTTTTCATCACTATGGTGATGATTATGTCGATGACAATGTTTTCTTCTATTAAATTTATCCCTGCTACCATAATGATGACTTCTACTACCAAGAAAATTATTGGTATTAGATGATGGTATAGGAATTCCTTTTTTTCTTAAATTTACAGGTTTTGTATTCATAATTATTTCACGTTTTGGTTGAGGTAATGATTTTGATTTGTAATAATATATTGAAGTTGAAGTATTGGTAGGAGTTAATATTGATATAGCAGTAGAATAATGTGAAGTAGTGGAATGACATGAAGTCGAGGATTCAGTCGCGCTCATAGCTGTAGTTGAAATTGCAGTTGCAGCAGTAGAAGTTGTAGTCGTAGTCGTAGTAGTAGTAGTAGTCGTCGTAGTCGTCGTAGTAGTAGTCGTAGTTGTAGTGATGGCTTTACCATCAGGTAATACTTTGGTCAATGTATTTGTATCATTTGACGTTATATTATTTTGAGTATCAATTTTTTCGGTAACATTATTTTCTAAATCATTAATGGTTTCATCATATCCTTCACTATTTTCATCATATTCATCTTCTTCATCTTCTTCATCCTCTTCATCATCTTCATCATCTTCATCATCTTCATCATCTTCATCATCTTCTATATAACCATCATCACTATCTGAACCGTCGCACATATCACATTCAAAATCATCATCATCGTCGTCATCATCTTGTTGAGACGTTATAGGTAATGGAGAAAGATGATTTAATCGTTTATGAACGACGATTGTCGGATTTGTTTGTGAAGATTCAGCAGTGGATGAATCGGATTTTGAAGAATCATCATTTAAATGTATTGATGATGATCTTTCACGAACTACCAAAGGACAATTACCGAATTTTAAGACTTTTTTTTCATTGACCAAAGTCGTATCATTTGAGGAACCCAATTCACGCTTTGTGGTAGATTTATCGGTTTCGATTATAAGATTACAAGGTTTTTTTATCATTATAGGTCTTCCGTGTAAAGTTTGATTTATATCCTTTAAATCAACATTTCTTTTTAACATTTCGGATAATAAGGATTTTTGATTTGACTGATCAATTTTTGAATCAATAAATTCACGTTTCTTGAATTCTACGGGCGAGTTCGTCGAATTTGAAGTTAATTGTAAAACGGAAGATAAAAAGGATTGAACGATTCGAGAGGATTTCGGTTGGGAAACAGGAGATAGGTTGTTTAAGGAAGATCTATTAGATTTTGGTTTTAATCTAAATATATATATATATATATATATATTGATAATTAATATAATTAAATATAATTAATATTTTTAATATCAGATATATTTTTTAAGAGAAATATACGATGATAATAGAGAATAGATTTCTCTTCTTGTATCTTGTAAACAATATATTTACCTTGGTGATCTACACCCACCAAATCCTAATTGACTGGTAATTACACAAGGTGAAAGAGGTTGCATTTTGAAAAAATATTGATCTTTTTAGTTTTGTTTAAAGCTAATTTTAAAAAAATCAAAGTTGAAAAATTTTATCGAGTTTTTATAAAAAAAAAATAATCTACGTAGGAGCTCTTAAAAAGTTAGGCGGTATTCCTAAATAGGAACATAATTTAAAAAAAACATGAAAAAAAAAATAAAAAAATATAGATATACTATAGATATACAAAAATGTGTACAGTATCGGTATTAAAAATACGATGATGGTACTGTAGTAATTTATGACAGATATGACAATATGATGTAAGAGAAATTTATCAGTAGTAAATTTTTTTTAAAGAAAATTGTCAGGGACGAAAGCAAACTACTACAAATTTATATAATATTTGCAAAAATTTGATCAAAATGTGATAACGATTTGTAGATTACATAAGATAAACAAACACAAGTTACATAGTTAATATATTTTTTAGTTAGTATGAATTATAAATTATAAATATTATACGAATATTATAATGATGAATAATGATGGGCCGGGATATATGAAAATATATGAATCCACGTACTGTCAATGTTACCTCTAATGGTTATAGATTTTTTGGGGATGCATAAAAGCCTTTGACAGAGTACAACATGGAGTTAGTTCACATGAACATGAAACATTAAAATAGTAAACTAAATGGAGTCATTGAAATGTGATTTTGTATTGAATATGTATTGATTTTTGTATTGATTTGTATTGATTTGTATTGATTTGATGATGCCGGTTGAGTAAACAAGTATCCAAACTTGAAAAAAAAAAATTTTATTTACAAAAAAAAAAAAAAAAATGAAATATATACTACGTAAGTTATACAACACATACAACACATACAACACTACAACACATACAACACATACAATATATACAATATATACAAATACAGAAATATATACAATATCGATATATATTTTACGGTTAAAGTTCTCGTTTAAAATTTCTCGTTAAAATTCTAATTACTGTAAAATTCAAGTTAGTAAAATTATCAAAAAAAAAATACTTCTAATCCAAAAACAATAAAGATAGCCCCGCAATCGTTCCCTAAACGCCTAAAATCCTACTTTTTATTGCATGTATGATGATCTAGTGCATTATCTACCAATTCTTTACTTTTTATTGACATTTTACGTCACTTTCATACTTTTATGTAGATTTGATACTCGTTTTATATCGTCCTACAGCCATGGTAAGTATGTTTTTATTCAATTTATATTATAAATGTATATTTTACCTTTTTTAAATTTGGTACAATGACTTTTTTTAGTACTGTATGCATCTCTTTTAAATCGGATTTTCGTTTCATTTTTTCATATATTTTCATATATTTTCATATATTAGTGCTTCAGTTTTATATATATGCTTCAGGTCCCTGGTTTGCTTTACTGTTGATCTGTTTACCGTGAATAATCAGAATAAATCATGAATAATGAATCCTTTTTTAGTCCTTTTATTCAATGTGATCCTGTTTTACTTATGTAAGGTATTCATTTACTTTTTTAAACTTTTTTAGTAGTTCTACTACTTATGAACTACTTATGTAAGTTATATATATTTTCTTTTAAATTCCTGATATACTATTTTTGTTATGATTAAAATCTAACGCTAAACTTCTTTCAATTTTAAACTGTAAATGATTCTATTGCGCACTTATCTATGTTATCATAAATTGATATTGATTTTGATATTAAATATTACTGGTTTATTTTAGAATAATGTATCATTTATTTATTATCGTTATTATTATCGTTATTATCGTTATTATCGTTATTATCGTTTATCGTTATTTATTTGTTATGAAACGTTGCCTTTGTATAACTCCCTGTGACTCCGTGTGTTCTATGTGCGACTTTGTGTGGCTAGTAATGTAGTACTATAGTATTATAGTAAAAAAAAAAACTATAAACGATAATAATTAATTTATTTTTAATACGTTTATTAACTGTTAAGTTAACCAATTAAATTGTCTATAAATTATCTATAAATTGTCTGTAAATTTTTTTTTTTGCCATCATTCAAAAATAGTGAACAAAGAAAGAAGTGGCGTTTGTCTTACTCTCGGCACCACTTTATTTACTGTATGATAACTAGAAAATAACCAGAAAGTAACAGTATCAGATTTGTTAATGGTGCGTATGTAAACAATATATACGTATCAGGAATTTATATAATCATACGATTTGTCACGAGTAAAAAAATTTTCTGAAAAAAAACAATCGTACGTACAGTAAGTACTGTACGTACTGTACGAAATAAAATTTAATTTCAAAAATAACTTTGAAATCTTAAAATCTTAAAATGTAATCTTAAATCTTAAAATGTAATCTTTAATGTAATCTTTAATGTTATCTTTTTTATAACTATACACAATTTGTATACTTATAATATTGTTTAAAAAAAAATTGTTCTTTAATAATTAAAATTGTATATTTTGATATATATTTGATATCGATATGTTTATACTACAGTACTATATACAATAAATAAAGTTATAATTTACAATTATATATTTATAGTATAGAATCGATTAAAAATGCACCATTGCTATTGTTAAAAAATCCATTACTGGCATAGAATCGGGATTATGATGAAATGAATGCAATCAATGCAATTGTAATTGTTAAAATTTTATTAATATATAGTGTAGAATCGGGTTTTGGCTCCATTTGCTATATTGTTTTTAAATTTTATTGCTGGTAAAGATATAATAATGTAATAAGTAATATTGTAGTTTTCTCTTCTAATTACAGTAAATTTTTTACTATCGTTATCGGAATTTATAATTCAAAGTAAATTTATTTACAAGTTTACTATCAGCTATACGGCTAAGTATCGTACGTTCGTACGTACTTTGTGGTTTAAACCATCCCCCTGTAAACTTCCATGTAATCTCCCCTGTAGAACTTTTATGCGAATACTATATTTCTGTGCATATCAAGTTTTTTCATTTTATATATAAAATTGTGAAACAGGCACCGCTGAAATTTTCGCATGGGCTGATAAAAATTCTACAGGGAGTGGGTTAAACCTCGAAATACGGTAATTCCTTATTTAATCCATATTTGGTTTAAAACGTTTTAAAACTCCTCAAAAAAAAACTCAAAAAAAACTCGTTATGACTACTAATATGTTTTTTAATTCTATTTTAAAATACAATATGTACCATATATGTATTGGTTATTTAGGTCAGACCTGACATCGAATTAGCCAATCAAATTTCAGTTGCATATCCGCGGATTTTTATTATTTGACAACTACCACCAAAATATTTGTCTCGATGAAACAAAAGATTCTAACAAGATAACAAGCCCAAAAAAATCGCTAAAATCCGATCGCTGGATCCCGATTGGTGTCACTTTGGGTATTTTAAGGATTGACTTTTTTTTCAATCCTTAACCACTCAAAGTGTTAAAATCGTTAACGATCTTGGCATTTAAATGATTGGTTTTTTCAATCCTTAACCACACAAAATGATAAAATCGTTAACGATCTCGGGATTTAAAGATTGATTTTTTCAATCCTTAACCACTCAAAATGATACAAATCGTTAACGACCTCGGGATTTAATGATAGATTTTGACGATTATTTTGAGCTCATTAGATTCGTTTCATCGAGTTGATCATTTTTAATAGTTGTTTCACCACCGATGGATCAAATGTTTTTCCCTGTTAAAGATTTTTTTTTTTTTTTTTTTTTTTTACAGCTATTTTCATAAATTCTGGGACACTTTGAAAAATCGATGGTGACCAAATCGATAAATTTTTGATGCCGGCCGATGTAAGTACTTACGTAAGTACGTCATTCGATCATCCCCAATTTTTTCAAAGTGTTTCAGAATTTATGAAAATAGCTATAATAGTAAAATAGTAAATTTCAAAAATCCACGAATAGACCATACAAAATTTAATTACTTGGTTTTCATAACATGAAACTTTATAAATAGACCCGGCCGACCGGCTTTTTTTTTTTACAACTGTTTTCATAAATTCTGGGATAACTGATAAAAAATTATTTCGGCTGAATTTGATAAGTGTTATCGTTGAATTGGTTTTCAACATTCCGGTAATTTGATAACACCCGAATTCAAAAATTTTTCGAATTCGGCCGAAATAATCTTTTATCAGTTGTAAATTTTTATATACGGTATAAAATTTTATAAAATTATAAAAAAATTTTTTTTTTAAATCCCGTCCCGGTTACAAAAATACCGTTCCTGACAGGGTATACTGTCGAAATAAAGTTATGAGCAATAATAATGAGCTATCAAATTTTTTATTTCTCCCGATTATAATTTCAATATGTAACATAAAATTCAACAGCGCTGCATGTATTACCCCCCTGGAGTAGTATCCCCCTTTTTTTTGACAAGCGATTTTGTAGCCAATTTTCATAATTAATAGTGCGATTAATTTGTATTATCCTCCCATCTCCTAATGTCTGGGGGATATTATTCAATCTAGACCGACTTTCTTTGAAAAATATCCGGGATAATGTATGCAACGCTGTCAACTCAAATATCCTCACCGTATTTGCATAAAATAACGCCCATGGGCGTTGTTTTCAGGCACGTAATTCAAAGAAAGCTAATAATTAACAGAATACAGTACAACCATAATTTTTTATTGTTAAAAATTTCTTTTGTTTTATTTCTTTTAAAATTACGTGTAAATCAAATAAAGCTCAATAGGCGTTATTTCGCATAGATACGGTACTGTACTAAAATATTTTATTAATCATGGGTCACTACTTCATCATTGCCATGAGAAATTGACTTTTGAGGTTCCCCTAAGAGCCCTATCAAGAACGGTACTTGTGTCAATTTTTTTTTTTTTTAGGAACAGTACCGACGATCCATCAGGAATGGTATTTTTGCCACCTGGTCATATAATTTAGAAATTTCCAAATTTTGACCTGGCCAGGTTACGAAAACCAATTATTGTGCTTTGCAAGCCTTTGCAGATCACAATGTCATGTGAGAATCGAGAACGGTGGTGCGCATTTCGCCAACAATAACTTCAACAATTTATTTTACAAGACAAGATTATTTTTACCGACAATTAATTTTCATTGATAAGTTCATTTCACCGATAATTTATCTCATTCATAGGCAAAAGTAATTCTAGTCATTGTCGTTAGAGTTAGGATAATTTGTAAAATAAACTTGTCGGTGAAATGATCTGTCGGTGAAATAAACTTGTCGGTGAATTACAGCTGTTTTCATAATTTCTGGACCACCTAAAAATTTTTCCCGAAATCTCTTCGATCCCGTTCTAAGAATCACCTACCTTTTCGGAAACTACTTCGCTGTCTCCGTATCGAAGTTACAAGCACAGAGAAATAGTTTCCGAAAAGGTAGGTGATTCTTAGAACGGGATCGAAGAGGTTTCGGGAAAAATTTTTAGGTGGTCCAGAAATTATGAAAACAGCTGTAGTCTGTAAAAATAAACTTGTCTGTAAATTAATTGTCGGTGAATTGAGCTTGATTTTTCGGTGAAATGACACGTATCCGTGTGTGAATCGATTAGAAATATAAACATAGCAAAATAAATTAACAGAAAATCTAGAATCTCAGAAATTTTTCCCCAATCATCGTCGATTTTTATATTTTTTACAACCAATAGAATTATTATATTTATTGTTATTATCTCCTTATGAGCTATTCTATGTTATGTCAAACAAAGAATCAATTTGAAGTGACCTTACTGTATTAAAAAACATTAATAGTTAAATTTTTTTGTATAATAAAAATTCTTTACAAAAATAAATCAGAATTTAGATTTTAGAGTTTATTATAGTGAAAAATAGATTAAATTGAACTAATTTTTAAGCTAAAAAAAGTTATCTATATAATTTCAGTTGATGCGACACAAATTATGTGCAACCAATGACATCGTTCGAGAAATTCATTGCTTTTATAATAATAAGAATAATTTTAACGTGTCAATGTGAAAAAAAAAATCGGTTGCTATTCAAATTTTACATTGTATGATAAAAAACTACTCTATGTTCAAACAAAAAGCTTTCTTGCGGAAATTACTCTAACGTTATAAACGTGTAATGTGAATTTTATATTACTGTATTACTGTATTATTGTATTATTGTATTATTCGCTTCACAAATCTGAAAAATACCAGAAGCTTATAATATTAGCTTAGAAATTTAAAGTTTATAATACGTATAACTTGTGAACTTCTATGTACAGTATATACCCTATCTGCTATATTATCAGTTATCATATCTGATATTATGATATCATATTATCAGTTATCGTACTTTATCACGTGTGATGAGAGACAATCGATATATGTGACGTAAGGCGCATATACTGTATTTAATTAAAATTCCAACTTTTTGACGCTCTCTTATCCATTAAGTCATGTCACCACCGCGTCGTAATAGTTCAAGAAATAGTAAAAAACCTACCTCTGATTTCGGAAAGCCGTTTAATAAACCGCTACGCGCAAAAAGTACTGTCTCTATTCGATATACTGAAACTAAACCTAAAGATGCCTGGGCTACTCTCGTGCCCTCGGGTGAGACGTGTAATAGTTTAATACCTATTTATTTAACTGATAACACTCATTACTTGGGGGCTCAACCGGAAGATGGCGTTTTTAAGGTAACTACTTTTACCCTTTTATTCTTTTATACTTATCTATATTTTTTTTTTAAATGTATACACGCTTAAATATTTTTTTTTTTATTTAGAGTCTATTAGCTGACCCTAGAATCGACGTGCTACACTGTGCTATTTTTAAAGTATGTCTGATATTTTATTTACTATGTTAATATATAAATGTAAATATATATGAATATATGACCATATATATATATATTATTCTTTTTAATTTAATTTTTAAACTTAATTTTATATATATATATATATATATTTTATAATTTTTATATACAATTTTTATTAGGAATATAAAGAGAATATAGGAACAATCGTAAAATTGCAAAATTTAAGGTATATTATATTTTTATATTTATTCTAGATTATTATATTATATTATTTTTATATATGATTTATTTTATATAATTTTTTGGTTTACCTATTTTCTTTAGTCAAGATGGTGCTGTTCGAGTTTTAGATCGTGATTTAATGTCTAAACAATATTTTGAATTAAAAGATGGCGATTATATACGATTTCCTTCTTCAAAAGATAATTGGTATAATTATAGAATTGAGATCGACTTAAAATCAAAAATTATGTTTCATAATATATACGATATTAAAGGTACTCTTGGAAAAGGTCATTTTGCTGAAGTAATGTTGGTTACTCCTAAAAATTCCATCGCTGGTAATGAATCGAAATTACAACAATATGCCGTAAAAATTATTGATAAAAGTAACATGACGAAAAATTTTAATGAACAAAAACTTCATGATGAAATTATAGTAATGTACAAGATTTCTCATGTAAGCTTATTAAAAAAAAATTTTTTTTGTTTTTTTTTTTAACTTTTTGATCTATTTATTTTCTTATTTATTTTCTTATTTACTTTATTTTATTTTTTTTTTTTAAATAAGCCATCATTAGTACGCATATATAACTTATATAATGAGAATGATAAAATATATCTCATTATGGAATACGTTAAAGATGGTGAATTCTTTGATTTTATATCACAAAAAAAGAAATTATCGGAATATGAAACTCGTATCGTTTTTAAGCAATTATTCGATGCGATAAAATATCTACATGATCATCGTATTGCTCATCGTGATCTTAAACCTGAAAATATTCTCATGTCAAATGCTGCAAAACTTGAGGTTAAAATTTCGGATTTTGGTTTATCTAAACTCCTTGGTCCTGAACATTCTTTAATGAAAACTCTTTGTGGAACCCGTCTTTACGTTGCTCCTGAAGTCATCGCTCGAACTCCTAATCGTAGTTATGGAAGAGCTGTTGATATGTGGAGTCTTGGTGTTATTCTATATGTCTGCCTTTGTGGAAATTTACCTTTCGCTGAAGAATTGGGCCCTCCTGGTCTCCTCGATCAAATTAGAATAGGAAGATATAAATTTCATTCCCCTGCATGGGATAATATTAGCGATAATGCAAAAGATTTGATTAAAGGTTTATTAACTGTTAATGTAAATAATCGGTTAACAGTTTCTCAAGCCTTGGCACATCCATTCATGCAGGTAAAAAAAATATATATATATTATTTAATGCTTTATTCTTATCATTTTACTATATATTACCACATATAACCACATATAGTTCATATAGTTTACTTACTTTTTTTTTTTTCATCAGACATTACCTTTACCTCGATCTATATCAAGTTCTTCAATTTTGACACGAGGGAATGAATATATCCCAAAAACTAAAAGGAATCAAACTAGTCCAACTAGTCAAACTAGTTCCACACGGAGAATTTTGTCGTTCACGGATTCTAATTTTGCTGATGATGAAGCATCATTCGTTACTGCTGGCACAGTTGAATTATCAAGTTCTTCCTTTCAATCATCCGATTCTGATATTCAATATCTTTATGAAACTTCTTATTTTTCGGTTGATTAATTCAATTTTTCATTTTATAATTACATATAATAATTTTTTTTTTCTTAATCGATTTTACTTAGATAGCTGGATTCATTTTTTTTTTTTTTTTGCACTTTGAAAAAAAATATTCAATTTAATGATTAGTTTTAATTCTAAAACTTGAACGATAATAATTTTTTTTTTTTAGCTATCTTGAAATACTTTATAATGTCGTATTAGTGTAATATTATTAATCAGTTTTTTATAATACATTAGTACGAACGGGGGGTTGCTTACTCAATTTTTACATGTTCATAACTCAATAAATCTTGTGTAATAAATGTTATTGAGTTCTTGTTATATACTGACATAGTTATATATCTTAATGGATCATTAATTCTTCTGCGGCTAAGTGCCTTATTTCGTGTATATCATTATGTTATAATTTTTTTTAATCCAATTGGCTGTAACAAGTTATGACAGAAAAATTCGCGATCAGGTGATGTGACTCAATCAAAGATCAATAAACTTGACAATAATACTATTACAATATATGATTTTAATAACAAATAAGACAAGAAATGGAAGTAAAAAAGGGCATCGCAGCTGCGCCTTGATGCCTTTTTTTTTATTACACCCATTTCTTGGCACCTACTTCGATTTTTGCCTTCAGCAAAAATCTCGTGTGCAGGTTTAATATTTTAACCAATAAAAATATGATATGTTTTTTGATAATTTATGTTTATAAACCAATCAGAATTGTGATCATCAACTATTATTTTTATTAAAAATAAATATATTTTTTATTCACTAAAAAAAAGTATTAAAATTTTTTTTAATTATATACATATTTTAATTATTTTTGCTATTTCAAATATTTGATAAAAGCATCAAATAAATTGGTTTTATTTTTTTTGCACCAAATAAATTCATAATGATGTTTTTTTAACAAATGTTTAAAACAATTTCTAGATAATATATTTAATTTTACACCATTCCACAATCCTTCAATATTGTTAGTATGAACTTCTGTATCTCATTAAATTCTATTTTTTGAATGATTTACTCTGTGGTAAATTATATTTAATTGATCTAAATGACTGTATCCTTTCCAATGATCTGTATGAACTATAGATCTTGGTTTTACATATTGTTTAATTATTCTTCTTAAAGTTTGTGCTTCTCTATCTTCTGTTAGAACAAAAAAGCATTTTTTTTCTTTAGTTCTTTCTGTTCCTTCAATGATCCAGAAATCTTTATGTTTTTTTTTTAATTTTTAATAGTAAATTCTTTATATTTTTTGAATTTACTTTTATATTTTTTTTTTTTTAGTCTGGACGATCCTGCCTTTATTTATTCGTAAATGCCTAGTGACTGGTGTTCGTACCGAAGTACGTATACAGTATACCAATTTACACCCAAATAAAGACTCACTCGATACAAAAATACCCAGGTGCGACCTGCCATTTCACAAATTTGTCTCTGTCGGAGTCCCAATGCTTGTTGAGACTTGATTCCCAAACATCACTGACCAGTTTGCTAATGCCGTGTCAGGATCGTACTCCTTTCCTTAAATTCTTCCTTCTTCATAAAGGGAAATGAAAAAGGGGAAAAGTAAAAAGAAACTACCAAGAAAACGAACTACACAAAAAGAAAAAAACCAATATAAAAAAGAAAAAAACAAAGAAAAAAGCTAATCCTGACACGTGGAAGCAGAAAAAGAAAAAAACAAAAGAAAGAAAAAAAACGATCTGACTATTTATAAAAATTATATAATACTGTGCAAGGAAACGCCTCACCAAAGTATTATATGTACATAAAAGAAACAAAAGAACGTTCTGGAATTTAGTTTTGCAGATCTGCTTACTCCATTGTGCCACGTCTCATTACACGTCTGTTCCTGTTTATCAACTTGCATGCCTTCTTCCCAATTAGGATAGGAACAACAATACCGATCTTTTGGAGGGGGTATGCCGAATTTCCCACTTTCTGTCAAAAATTCCAGAAAAACTGCTTCAAGCCAGAATATGGTAGAGGGTATATGGTTGAATATGTTCTTGTAACCAAAAAACCTTAGAGAAAGTATTGAAAGACTTATTTTTTAGTTCACCACCTAGCCAGACTGGAAAACCTTCATCAACGAAAGAAAACTTCCACCAGAATTTCTTGTACCAAGGGCATCCACTACCAGTTATTTTGTACAACTGACGCTTCTGGCTTGTGTGTTGAATATATAAAAGAGTCCCCAAATAGAAAAAAAGGCTGACCTTTATAAAAACCAGTATTATATGCAGCTGCTTCATCTTTTACTAAAAAATTTTTTGTTTTCCTTTTGTTCAGAAATTTGTACAAGTAATCGTTGGAAAGAGTTGTGAATTTACTTTTATTATTTCACAAATTATATTATTTCTGCTAGTGTTTTGACCTGGGTGGAAGTTACCTGGGTCACCCATGGGTGGGTTAGGTATCCGAGTTGAGATAATAATTATTTGAGTGGGTCAACTACAGGTCACCTGACAAGTCAACTGCAAGTCACTCAATAGGTTAACTATCAAGTTAACTGATAGATCAACAGTTGGGTTATCTGTAGCAACGCGTGACCTGACTGTTGACCTACGTGCCTTAGATCAACCGTCAAGTCACCTAATGGGTTAAACCAATAAACTCATTTATCAAAATTAGGTAAGTACATGCGTACATGTAACAAAATTCAAAAATTTTTGTAAAATTTAAGATATAGATCCAACTAATAATGTACTATTTAATAAAAAAATGATTACTAAATTCATAAAGCTGCAATAGAACTCTAACAAACCCAGACTAAGGCTGGACATTAGACAAGTCCGAGTTTAGTTTGAATTTCGAACCGAACTTGGACTCAAACTATTTTACAACTCAGTCTGGTTTAAGTTTGAATATCAAGCTTTTGGCTTGGTTTGAGTCTGGTTTGAGTTTGGTCCAAAAGTTTGAGTTTAGTTCAAAAGTCTAAAACCCAATCCAATGTGCATAAAATGGTAAATATTTTTATAGAACTAGGTATCAGAAGCTGATAGATGTCCGAAGCAATAATATATACAATATATCTGTTATATAAAACAATATGTATGAACCCAATCTTGGTTCAAAAAACCCTTATTTTTGGTTCAATTAACCCAACTTGAGTAGGTTACCAAAATAATATTTGTGTAACATTACACAACATTAATGGCGTGTAAACAAAAATTATTTTTGCAAAAACAATGCACTGGCCTTTGTGTAACGTAAGTACATATGTCGTGTAACCAGTATATGTACTGCGATTGGCTATTCTAAAAATAGGACGGACATAAACACACACAAATTTTGCTCTATCACTACACTATAGAACATCCTCGCTATGCTTTGGACAATAAGTATCACCTGGGTCATTGCGGGTGAGTGGGTTAAATTATAGCCTATCCAAGTAGTCAACCCGTGGGCAGAGAACCTATTAAATAGGTTATAGCAGTATAGAATGAATGGAATTGGGTATTTTACACCCCGTCTGATTAACTTAATACTGAAATTATAGCTGATTTTTTAAAACCTGTACATACTATATAATTAGTTATATAATTTTACTAATATATATAACAACCAATTCAGTATGGTACAGTACTATACTAATATGCTCACCTATTATCAGAAAATTTTATACATAAATATTGATCGATATATAGCACTTAATCGTTTTATATCGATTATATAATATCGTTATATATCGATTAAAATATTGTTATATATCGATTATTGGATAAAAATCGATATATATCTATAATCAATACAATATATCATAATATCGTTATATATCGATTAAATTGGATAAAAATCGATATATATCTATAATTGATATATATTATTTTTTTATATTAAATCGGTATATATCTATAAATCGATATATATTATTTTTATATTAAATTGTTATATATCTATAAATCGATTATAATCGTAATTACTTGAAACGATATATAACAATTAACAGATCTTTAAC
>QKWP01001023.1:91652-109285 GCA_003550325.1 Gigaspora rosea
TTTTTTTTTTTTTTTTAAAAAAATTAGACGGCTAATTCTGAACTCAGACAGGTTCGTGAACTTCGAACCAGACCCAGACTAAACCTATAATCATATTTGAATCCGATTCAGGTTTGGTACTTTAGATTCAGATTCAAGTTTAGATTCAAAATTTTTAAAATTTATAGTTTGAGTTCAGGTTCAGCTGGACCCAGACTTCGGATCTCTAAGCCCAATATATGTAAAAAGAAATAAGAGTTGGATTCAGGCAAAGACTATTCAGGTAACCTGTGGATACAACGAATATTTAGTTAAGATATTCTTTACCTGGGTAAACCTATCAGGATAACCAAGTAATTACTTGAGCAACAACCATAGATGAAAGAACAAGGAGATTGTTCTTTTCAAAATAAAAGAACATGAACCAAGTAGAAATAACTTTTAGATTCTTTGAAAAAAAATCAAACCTGCATATATCCAAGATGTGCTTGATTAGTCTTGATTCTTGATTAATTGTATAATAGTGATCCCAATTCTGATTAAATCAATAGGCTATATATTATCTGTGATCTTATTTGTTTACCCGGATAACAAAAAAATCTAACTGATGATTAATCTGGGTAAGGTTTTTTTGAACAGGTCCAACCCTTAAATATGAAAATATTTATTTAAAATAATAAAAACTTCGAATTGTATAATAAAATTGCCTTACATCTTTAAAACCAAATTTGCGTATAAATACATTTTAGATATTTGAATAAGTTTTAATTTACCTAGATATTCAAACTTTATATGACCAAAATTTTGTTTTTATAGACACATTTTTGTGATCTTAATCCAATACAAGAATACAAATTATTTTTGAAATCATTAGATAAATAGTAAACAATTTCTTAACTTATAGTAAATATCAAGTATAATTAGTTAATTAAAAAAAATTTTTTTATAAAAAACAAAAAATTATAATTTTGTTAATTCATATTAAAATAATATTCAAGCCTGGATCAAAAATTTAGCCAGCGATTACACAGTGATGGTAAATGACCTGGTCATTTGCTAATTTTTCTAATGATCCAAATAACCTTAAAATGATTAGTCATTTTTGATCATTTCATTCAAATTTTAGATCATTTGCAGGTTATTTGTAAATAACCACAATCATTTGAGTCATTAGTCATTTTGCATATAGAATTGACATCCTATTGGTTATGAAAACTTGTGTAATGCTTCTCACATGTAATTTTTAACTTGCACCCTGTTGATATTTTAATATTTTGCAAATTATATGCAATGATTTTATTGCACAATATACAGTCAACTCTCTCTAATCTGAACTGCCAGGACTGCTTTTTTTTACTATGTAAAAATTTGGAAAAGTTCAGTTTTTAAAAAGTTATATATGGCTTATCCAAACTTTATAATAAAATTTACAAATGTTCTAGAAGATTTTGTTCGGTTTAGAGAGAGTTTAATAGTGTTCGGTTTAGAAAGGTTCGGATTAGAGAGAGGCAACTGTACATTAATTAATTTTAAAAAATCGAAGTTTTTATTTTAAAAAAAATAAATAAAATAAAAAAATCTAATTTATATTGTAAATTGCAATTGAAAAACACATTATAAGTAGGAGCAAAACTTAAGTGAATTTTGAATTTTTATATAAACTCTATTTTTCAGATTGATTTTACTATATATACAGGTACACCTATACCCTAATCCTAATTTAACTAGGAAATTTTGAATCTACTTGAATTCTGTTTCTCTAAAACAGCGGCAAATACAATTGAATTAACAATACCAAAATACAGTTCAACAACACCAACAACAAATAATCAATGATCTTAAAGCCAGCATCAATAACATAGTGACAAGACCTAACACCAGCACCAACAACATGCTCTAATCACCTGTACCAATGAAGATGCTCTAGTAGCAACCAAATGCAACTTAATCAATGACCTATAAAGAACAAAATACAACAGTACCAACTACAGCTTAATCACCCACTTAATCAGTACTAACAACAATCTACTCAATGGCTCCAATGACAACTAATCAACAATATCAGTTTAATCAGCAACAAACCAAAAACAAAATACAATAGCAGCTAATTACTTACCAACAATGTCCTAATTACTAGTACTAATGCAACTTCTACTCAGTGATACCAGCGATGACTAAACAACAAACAATTAGGACTTAATAAAAAAATGAAATACAGCAGCATGACTACATCTTAATTACTTACCAACAAAAACTTGAACACTAACATCAACTTAATCAACCTCCACAACGACATAGTGGTAATATTGGCATCTACAAACAATATGACTGCTATAGTTATAAAAGATAAAAAATTTAAAAAAAATAAAGGTAATTTACATGATGCACATTCTGATTGGTTGACTGCATCATGGGATTTCAAATGACTAAAACAGGTCATCTAGTTTTTGAATGGCTCTATGACTGGTCACCAGTCATTTGAGTCATTTTGGTTATTTTAAGTCATTAACTATCACTGCCCATTAGTGTCTGAAACCAAGATTAAATATCAAGCAGATCTGTGTCGATTTCTATAGCTGATTGGCTGCATGTGACTGGAATCCAACACAGAATCATATCTATTGCTGTACTATTAATGTTGTTAGCCGAAATTGTTTTATGCTTGTAAAAATATTTCAATATTTGATATTTAGGCTGCCGAAATGTCTAAATATTATCGAAATCCTAAATTATGCCGAAATGTCTAAATAATATCGAAATGTCTAAATAATGTCGAAATGTCTAAATTAAGAAATAATATAAAAAAACATATAGTAATAGGTTTGCTATCCAAACAAGCTTTAGCATTCATACTTTAATATCAATACCTCTAGTTTAGGATTAAAGTCTAGGACTACCTAATTATCTGAACCCATACTAATCAACTCACGTATAAACTACTGACCTCTTGGTTCTAAAAGTTTCTAAACCCCAAGGTCCTAAACTACATGAAAACACAAGCATAAGAAAGATGTCTAACATAGCTAAAGAGAATCGAAGCATCATCCTGTAGTATCTGTTTCAGGTCTCTGCACTGCTATTGCAGCTACTGAACTGTATGTAAATATCATGAAGTAGGGATGCGAATCGATTCTAAAAAAATCAAAATTAATGATCAATACCTCAAAATTGTTTTAAAATTGATAATCGAATTCTAAATCTTTATAGTTATTTCTTGTATTGAGTGCCTGATTAGATTCTATTTTTTATTATTTAATACTGTAAGTTATTAGGTTTTACAAATAATATGAAGCAATATACAAAGTTTTTTGGTTGTTTTAAAGCTATACCAGAGCTTATTGCGCTTTGCAAAAATGTGTGATCTCTGCAAATCATGTTGTCATGAGAAATCAGCCGATTTTTCAATTCTTAAAGAATTTTAATGATTTCGAATAAAACATAGATGTTTTTGATAAAAATGATAATCAATAGAGAATTAATTGCCGATCCGCATGTGATCGATAGACATTATATAGTAAATTGCGGCGCTATGATTAATAATAAAAAAATAGTTATTTAAAATCTCTATTTCCTTAAGAATCTAAATGACTAACATTCATATAACTCCAGGCAAACTTGTTGTTACCGGTACTATTAAGCCAGAACTCCACTATGGTCCATATTTACGTGATTGGTGGATCTTTTCTAAAGACAATCAAAATATGTCATTTCCAATTCCAATACGTCTAGAACTTGAGGTTATGATACGGCTTAATAAGAAGTCTTTTATTATTCGTGTTGTTCATTATATACATAGTCACTTACAGCCTGATTATATATGTGAAGGTGCTGGGAAAAGTAGTGGCATTGTTACAAGTTCTTCTATGGCAATTACTTCTATTTATCAAGCCGTTTTTGGCTCTAAGGCAAAATTTGCAGGTCTTTCATATTTGGGTTTAGAACAAACCAAAATATCTCAAAAATTATTAGAAGGTGTTGTTTTTTATCCCTTTATTATTAAAATAAAAAATCTATCTATTTTTGTTGGTTCTCTTGGTAAAATTACACATTCAAACCAAAAGACAATTGGTCATAACTATACATCATCATTATTTTATAAATACAAGGCGAAGCAATCAGTTTTTTTTTCAAAGTATTAAGAACGATGGCTCATATTCAATTGCAATTTATCAAGACAGTCAAATCGTAGCAGAATACAATGATAATTCACCTAATGCCGTTTGGCAAAAAACTGGTGTGCTAAAATCTATTTCGGGTGATATTTTATTTGCTATAAACCACTCATTGACCTTACAAAAACTTGATCAAGTATATCAAACCAAATTTTCGCATCAAACATTAATACCTGATAAATGTACATTAACAGATTGGGACAACAAGATGATTATGGAACATTTATTTGATCTACATTTAAAAAAAGCTGTTGGTAAATCTATCAAAGAATGGCATCAGGTATTTCAAAGTTGGAAACAACAAAAAAGCAATATAATTGAATTACATACCCACCTTAATAAAATATATGGTTTGGATCATGAACTTCGTGAACGTGAAGCACGGGCATGGCGAGCAATTTTTTGTGCAGTAGGATGTACAAATATTACTCTGTATAACAAACAAATCTCTAAGGTAATTATCAAAAAAAAAACTTGTAATACATAATAGTTTGTCATAGCTTTGTGAAATTATCCATGTTATAACATAACCTGATCATTACCAACCTACCGTATCTTACTGCATAAACACCTGATAGTAATAGACCCGGGTTTGAGATCTATGTTTGATTTTAGATAAAAAAAAAATAGGAGACCCGGGCCTATATAATATATGCTTTTAGGTTTAACATACAATAACGATAGGTCTTCATTCTTATAGAAAATTGGTTCTTAGATGGATTTAAACCTCAGCCGGTTTATGCAGTAAAATATAATAAGTTGCTATTTTAACCTAGCCATGATAAATAAAAAATTTAGTTCAATTATTTCTTGATCGTATTTATATAAGCACTACTAGAAGAAATCAAACCTCAGGTTTTAGATTTATAATTTATCGGACTTATCTGATTGCATATTAGTTACTAATCGAAATCAATTCTGAAAAATAATAAATTCAAAAATCTGATGAATAAATTTCTTTTAGCAGTACTATATAATTTCACAAATAATATAAAAAATTCATTATTATAAGTAGAACTTGCATCTAATAATATTTGAATATTTGCCGAATAACTAAAAAATTCGAATAACATATAGTTATTAGATATGAATTAGATACGAAGCATATATCGTTTTTATTGCTATGTGTAAATCAGCTAATAACTAAAGTCTCACACGAATCATTTAAATAAAATTTTCTTATTCGAATAAAAGTTCAAATAATTCATCAGATAAATATTTATTCAAATATTCGCCGAATACAAATAGTATTCGAATAATGAATACGAATACGAAGCTCTAATTATAAGTCAAAGAATTAAGAAGCTAAATATATAATATATATATATATAGAATGAATATTGGACAAATGCACCTAATTCTGATAAAGACCGCAATACACTCAAAAACCTATATGAGGAAGGAATTTTAACCATATCTCCACAAGCTTTAACTATCAAAGCATTTTGGGACTGCTTCCGTAATAGTTACAATGCAAATTCAAAAGGGGCAAATGGTAAAGTGCGCATACTATCAATAATTGCAGAAAGGTTTACATATCAGGAAATAACAGATGAATTAAAGGTATATTTTATAATCACTAAAGTTATAGATTATAATAGTATTAAATAAATTGTACATAACTTAGGTATCACTCAATAGTATCAATACGGCACGACAGTTTTCTCTCATCAACGGACCTGGATGTATTTCATTTGAAAAACCTGTAATTACTCGTCAAAAAATGTCTGAGATTAAAGAAAAAGAGTTCGAATTATTTTTTAGTGATAAAGACAATGTAAATATAAGTTCCTACAAGGTTGATGCAAAAACACAATTACCTATTCTTTATTTGAAAGATCAAAAAAATGTACTTTGAGAAAAGTTTTCCGCTATATATTCTGATGGAATGAGATGCACTTCCTTTATGGGCCGCTTACAAAATAGCCAGTTTTGTTATCAAGAAGATTTAGGAGGATTGTGCCTAACGTGCAATGATTATGGTTATCAACCATTTAAAGATTTAATTGAAACAATTAATAAAAATTTTTCCAATAAAGCATTACGGGTTAGTCAAATATAAAAAAATTGTTTGTTTTTACCTTACTAATATATATACTATTTTTTATAGGATCGTTATATTCATGAAATTAAAACATTGCGCCGTCACCTAAAACAGTACTACGAAAATGAATTAGTTGTAAATGAGAACGGTACAACTAATCATATAAATTGCATCAATCATTGTTTGTTATTTGCTTTTGGTGAATGTGAATATCAGCATTTTTCTCGATGTCAAGAGTGTGACAAATTTTTTGAAGTTTTTGAAGATCTTATAAATAAACTTGATACTACCTATCATACGAAACATTCCGAATACCAAAACCAATTGACATGTTATTTAGTGCACCAAACCCGTAAAAAATATCTGAATGCACAATTTAATTCCATATTACAAGAGTTAAACGATTATGGGGCTATTATCGTAGTTGATTATAAAATGCGAATCTTACCTGCAACATCCCGGGAAACCAAAAGCCAATTTTATGGAAAGCGCGAATGGACGCTATATATGACTTTGGTATTTCAAAAAAATAAAGAAGATGAAAATTTAGATATTCAAGCCTATGATCATTGGAGTTCTGATACCAAGCAAGATGCTTGGTTCACGGCATCGTGTTTTGAGGCAGTATTTATGACGATTAATCCCAAACCACATTGGATTAAAATAATTTCAGACAATGGAGGGCACTATCATAACTCGGAATTAATGTCGATTATTAGTCATTGGTATAGTTGGTATGACGTGGAAGTGCGTGGATAGATTTTTCTTGAGCCGGGAGAGGCCAAAACTACTGTCGACTCTCACCACGCAACAGCAAGTAGATTCGAATTATATAGAGTTTTTGCCTTGAAAATGACCTTATGGGACAATGTCCCATAAGGTCATTTCAAGGCAAAGACTCTTTATTTGATTTTTTTTACCTTCTACTAATAAATTTGATATTAATTATAGATTGCACATGCGATTAAAAGATACATCAGAGTTGGGTGTGATCTTACTAATGGAACAGATATCGAAATTGCACTTCAGAATCTAAGCGGAACTTCTGTATCATATATAGAACCAAATCGCAACAGAATAGTAGACGAATCAACAGATCAAGACAACATAGAGATAAGTTCTGAATCATTAAAGTAAGTTCAGATAAGAATAAGTTTGTTTATAATATTAGCTTTGTATTAGTCGAAATTATAAAAATTTGCATATCAAATAACATTCAAAGCATACCATACTTCAGATATCCTGATCCGAGTCATGTTAATGATCTTATATATTTGTGCAATTATTTTTACAAAATGTTAGAGTTAATTATTAATTAGGATCCGATGTCAACAAAAAAAAAATCAAAACTATACCCGGCATTTCTAGATGGTTTGAGTGGTCCTGGCCTGTAACAGGTCAATTTGCAGGATATATTCGTGCCCGTTCTCTTCCTCACATAGGTGTGTGGACTGATTTCCAACCTGAACAGATTGCTACCTTCTATAATAGACCATCCCCGACATTTTCTGAGCCGTCTAAACCCAAAAACCGCTTGGACAATGCCAATTATTAAAAAAATAGGCAAGAAGGTTCATTCGTTATAGTTGATTGGCAAAAAAGTAGAAATAATAATAATAATAATAATAATAATTATTATTATTAGAATCATCTATGAGCGAAGAAACAAGCAACAGATCAGGTAATATGGCAGTATTTGAAGACATAACCCGAGCTATAAATATGTACAATTATCTAATTTAGCCCAATAACAAAAGAAACTTGCTATTATAATCACGAAGAATCTTTACTTCTTAATTATGCATACCGATTCTTCTAGTGTTGAATCTCCACGATCAAATTTATATTATAAAAAAGCTTGCTCTTAATAATCGAGAAGATTCTTTATGATTATCGTGTGTGAGTATTTGATTTAACATGTGCAAAACAATATAAGAGGATCACTAGTCAACTTAGTTGAATTTGCACTAAACATTCTATAAATTGATATTTATTTTAGTCAGCAGTAATGAATTAGATGAAACGTCAAACGCTATAAGAGGTAATTATATACATATGTACGCATTTCCTACATATAAAAAAAAATTCTCAAAGCGCATAAATTTGAACACTAGTTTGTACTACACGCTTTTTTGATCCATTATCTACTTATTTTTTGTTACCCACGAACTATTTGAATCCATCAAATTGAAAGATTCAAGGTAGTATATTTATTACTATATTGTTAGTCACTTCATTTGGTACATATTATTTTGTATACTCCAAGCAACCTATGTTATCAGTGTGGATCAGGAGTTCCCCTTTAATGCTGGCTGGGCCCTAAAGGAGAATATGAAACTTGGTAAAAAAGGCGCAGGAAAACATATAGCAAAAAAAGTAGTACAATACTTGCAGGGTTTTTTTTAGCAGGAAATTTGAAACCCGAAGATCGTTACTCACCTGAAGATATGCATTACAGTTTAGAAGACTTAGCCATAAATGAAGAACTTACTTTCGAAGAAATACCATCAGTAAAAACTATAAAAGGTTGGATAGAAAAATACAGCGCAAATTTCAAAAAAGAAGCGTCAGAAAAAGCACTGTTAGAAAATAGTAATTATATTGTAACGTTTGAGGGAACTAGTACCGGTAGTAAACGTCAAAGATCTGGTTAGAATATACCTAAACATGAAATTGACATACGAAATCTTTCTTTCCTACATATAAAACTTTTTAAAACTATAAATGATAAATAGTTTTATTAATACGAGTAACATGTTTGAGATTTGTGCTACATATAATAAGTGTAAAATTAATAAATTAAGTAACAAATGATTATCATTTTATATAGTTAAATATATACATATATTATTTGTATTATAAATCACGCGCCTATGAAAATCTATCGATGATATACGGGTCTGCAATTAAAATTTTTCACTATCATTACCATGTAAATCACAGAGTCACACTTTTTGCAAAGCACTATAATTAAATAGAATCTTACATTTAGTCATATAGTTTATATTTAGTCAACTATTTAGACATTTAGTCACATACTAGTCACATAGTATTTATTTAGTCAACTATTTAAACATTTAGGCAAATTTTAGACTTTTGGCATTTTGAAAAAAAAATAATGACATGTCGAAATATATTTAGATACTAATTGTCTAAATAGTTGACTAAATTAAGTATTTCGACTAACAACATTATGACTATATAGTTCTCATAATGCTTTAAACAATTAATTTGATTTGGTATAATTATAAAAGAATACTAAAATTTGGAGCTATAAAATGTAAGTTATGTAGTAGAGAGTTATACAAAAAACAAATTTAAGTAGTTTTTTGGGATAAAAAGTAAAAAAAAAAACAAAGTATAAGTTGAATAGAGTTGAGACAAATTTTAAAATAAATTTGTTAATTTTAAAGCTATAGTAATCTAATAGCTTGTTTTAAAAAAAAAATTTTGGTCTAAAACTTTTTCTAAGTTTGTAAATAAAGATTAAAAGATGGTTTTAAAAAAACTTAAGAAAAACCAATTTGGAAGGTTTAAAGGCCAACAAGTAAGTTTTCTTGTTAAGTTTAGCTATTATTTGTTTAAAACTTAGTTATTATGTAAAATTGTATATAGATCAAAATTTTTTGAAAATAAAAATAGGTTAACTTAATAAATTTCTAAGTTATAGAGATTTTTTGAGCAGAAGAGTTGGATAAAATTTGTGTACAAGTGATAAACAGAGAGTTCTTTATATTGCTACCACTTTGTTTTATCAATATCTGATTTCAAATATTCTATTAACACTCTAACATGCTTATTTTACTGGTCCTAATTACTATAGTAGTAAAATTTGCTATAATGGATTATTTAGTGAATTATTGCTTCATAGTTATAGCAAAAGCCTTTTCACAAAGGTAAGAAGCTTAAAAGCATATAATTTGCAAGCAAGGTTACCTTTTTATCTTTCAGCTTGTACATAAAAGATTCTTGGATTTTGGGTCTTATCTACTTTTTTAACAAGCAATAACTAACATGGATTATTGTAGATTATTTAGACTAGACGTCTTATATTGTCTACTTGTGCATTTATTCTTGGATTTCCAATTATAAATTTGAAGAATAAAAAAATTCTGTAGGCAAAAAGGTGTGCAAGAGCCAATCAAATTCGAGAATTGATGCATAGATCATTCTAGAACCCGATTTTCTAATATGCTGACTGTAATAAAAGTTTTCAATAATATAATTTTTGGTTAATTTTCGGTCGGTACAAAACATACCGTAATTATATATCGGCCGAAATTATATTATCGTGTTATTACCGAAAAATAATTATCGAAATTTGATTAATGTCGCGGCTGATGCTGATGCTAAAATTTGGGGCCTCGATTTGAAAATATAAGCCCTGCTAAAATCCACATATACTCTTTAAATATCTAACCCTATAGGACAAAAACGAAAGAAACATCCCAAAAAAATTTTAAAATTTCATATTTAAATAGGTCAAAATTTCAGCATCGGCCAATTTCAGCATCAGCCGTGACAATTAATAAAGAACGCACAAATTTCTAAAAGATGCGCCTTGACATTGCACTTCTTTTTCGATTTTTTTTAGCTGAAAACTCTTCGCAGAAGTCATTTCTAAAAAGTTACGCTTGATTTTTTGCAAAAATTCTACTAAACTTTGGATTGTATTGTTGAGGTCTAATTTTTTTTACTTTAACTACTGGTAATTAAATTTAAATAGTTTATAAGGCGTAACTTTATTCTTCAACATTTAATAAAACTCTTGTAAAAATTTCTAGGTAATTACTAGGGTTTTCGATAAGTTGTATCATTTTAGAAATAAATATCTGTAATACATCAAATTCATAGTTTGCTCGATTTACTTAGTTGTTACCACCCTAGTAATTATTATTTTTCATAGCAGATAAAAGTTTCATGTGATCTTGGTTGATTTTACTAACCAATAACATGTGAGTGGTACAGTATTTATCAAAAGTTATTGTATCGATCAAAAAACTTCATTCCATTTACTTGTTGATTTAAGACAGCAAAATGGTAAGTAAATGGCAACGCAATTATACTCAAAATTATTTAAAATGACGTTTCTGTTTTGCAGAGCGTTCAATATACAACCCATATAGAACAGTCAAATGGTAGACATTCGAAAAAATTCCTTAAGTTAATTAGTAGCAACCTTAAATCAACCTTACTAAATTCTTTATAAACACCAATAGCACATTCCAGTGGAATTTGGTCAGCTAAGTGGTCTCCGCGTAGTAATGTAGTAATTACAGGATCATTGGACAAAACTATAAAAGTTTGGTATGCAAGATAATACTCAACATTTTCCATTTGTTATAAAAATAAATTACGTTAATTTTTAACCTTTTAAAAAGGGATGCAGAAACTGGAGAATATTATCGCACCCTTCACGGACACAATTTAGGAATCATATCACTAGATATTGATCCTATGGGAGAAAGTATGTATTAATTCATGGCATTAAGTCTTGTAATCTGAAACACGAGTTCTAATATGATGATTACCCAATATATAGTGATTGTGTCTGTATCGTTAGATAATACAATCAGAAGATGGTCAGTAAATGATGGAATTCATCTCGAAACAATACAAGTCATACCTGGTGAGTCATAATATTTATTACAGCTTTAATATAATTCGCGTTGAAGATTTAATAATGAATTTTAGGTGACGCTTGGAGTTGTCAATTCTCGCCGGCACTACCTGAAGTACGTCATTTTGCTACCAGCTCTCAAAAAGGGAAGGTAGATATTTGGGACATTTCAACAATGCCTTCAAGTATTGTCCAGTCTTTTTCATCTGGAGAAGCGAAATTTGGATTTTGTACGCGTTTTGTATCCTATTTATTTATTATTATTTTTTTTTTCTTTGAAAGATTAATTATGAATATTTAAATTCTTAACAATTTCCCTGTTCTTAAGAGTCCTAACGGTAAATTACTTGCATTTAGTACTGAAAATGATTGTATCCATTTGTTTGATGTAGAAAGTGGAAAGAATATTCATAAATTTAAAGGTCAGAGATTTCAATTATAATTCTCCCATGCCTTATCATTCATATTTATCATTTTATATTCTATTAGGCGAGACTGGTTGTCCTATAAGAACGATTGATTTCACGCCAAATTCATCTTTACTGATATCTGGATCAGATGATGAAACAATAAATATTTATGATGTGTATTTATCAAAATTAATGAAAAATTTTGTGACAATAACGGTTTTTACAAAGGTATAATGACATATAGTATTGATATTTTAGACGCCATTTTAATCGTATAGGTAAATGTACAGGACTCGATGGTTTTGTTATGAGTGTTGCAGCAGCTGGCGATAATGAACATTTTGTTAGCGGGTAAGTTTAGGAGAAAGATATTAAATGTATAACGTTATAATTACAATATATAAACCAATTCCATTTAATATCCAGCTCCACAGATGGGAAGGTAAAACTTTGGAACATAGAAAATAAACAGTGCTTAAGCACTGTCGGCACGCATTCAAACCAAGTAAGAAAATAAGTAGATTAAAATATTTTTTTTTCTTATGAATATATCTCAAAAAATATGAATTTTTTATATAAGGTTTCCGCACTTTCTTGGAATCCCGACGGTGATAAATTTATCTCTGTATCTGAAGATAAGTCATTGAAATGGTACACAGCAATCTCATAAAATTAGTCGATTTGCAGCCACTAAGGCCACGAAAAATTAATCAATTGGTTTTCATAACCCGGCCGAGTCAAAATTTGGAAACCTCGAAAAAAATTTTTATATGTTTTAATAACCGGGTGGGATTTTAAGAAAAATTTTATATAAATTTTATAAACCAAGTAGTTAAATTTGTATGGCCTAAGGGGTTACTCGAATATCTTATGAAGATCAATTTATTTTGTAATATTATATTATGATAAATAATAATACGCTATCATGGATCTAGTTCATGATCCCATTTCAACAAAAAATTAGATCAGATAAATTACAGTGTGTAGATATAAATGGAACTTTTATGATGTTTACGAATGTCAATATACCCTTTGATTAATTAAAGACTATTTTCTGAAAATAAACAATACCCATTTATGAATGCTGAAATCATATTAATAAATATTAATTTTAATAATTATATAATATACATAGAACTTTCAAATTAATAAAAAATGCAAATTATTAATAAGTAACATCGAAACTTGGAACACCAGGTAAAAATTCACCATTTTTACAAACAAAGGTAAATTTCCTATCATCAATGTTTATACAGAAATCTTTACTACTATTTACACGTTGACGTGCAATGCTTCTGAATGGATATAATGTGCAAATTAGATGATAGTGATAGTCACATAATTTTAGGGTCACTTCCGAAGTACCGGTACGGGAATTTTCGGCAGAATTCGGATTTTGCCTGATTAAAATATATTTAGTGTCGTCTTTATCTTTCCAGGGAACCCAAGAATCAGCATATCTTGTCGTATAAGGCGGGATTGAGTAGTCATCATTGTGATTTTCAGAATTTATGAGATTGAATAGATAAGCGGTATTATTTGTTATTTGACAGATATTTAGAACCATTTCTTTAATTGATTATAATGTTTTTGAGTTTAGTAATAATGTGAATTGTCGAATGAATTTTTTCTCTAAAATTAATTTAAGTTATATACATCGATTTACGTACGTACGTACGTACGTACGCGTAAGTGTATTTGGAATCTGGTTAATATGTTGCAAACAATCAACATCCTTTTTATATTAATACGTTAATCTCTAATGCTAACTGCTTTTAGTAAGTATCACTAACGCCAAAGGGTAATTCTGCTAATTTACCGATTCTGATCTAATCTTATGATAAGATTCTACTGCGGCGAAAACGAAAAACCCCTATTCGAGCATTGTTTAATTTCAGAATTTGTGTAATTTTTCTAGGAAAATCAGTTTGACATTTGATCATTGTGAAATTTGGGGGTCTCAATTTGAAAATATAAGTCTTACCAAAATCCACCTTTATTCCATAAACCCTAACTTAACTATATAAAAAAAAAAAAAAGCTAACAAAAAAGGTCCCAAAAAAATTTTAAAAAATCGGACATATAAAATATATTTAAATTTCATAATGATCCGATTTCACCACAATTTCTAACCAATTTTAAGTTAAATTGATAACACAAGTTTAATCACATTCTTCTCCAAACTAGTGATAGCGATAGAAATCGAAATTCAGAAAAGGAAATTGCAACAATATCACTTGATTATCAATTATTGTGTTTTGAATCGATTCCGCAACTACCTTTCAAACAACTTGACCCATTTAGATTTTCGAGCATCGATGAAAAATTTGGGTCGAATATTCGAATGTTCGTTGAATTTTAAAATTAATTGATTTTACATTTATAAAAAAAGCCTATAAATTAATTCTAAATATACTGCATATTAAGAATAATTAAATTAATCATGTAATATATATATATATAGTATATAGAAACTTTTAAATCGATCGCAATTATAAATGTAAAATAAAAAAAACAGAAGTACTTAATAATTTACATTTCAGAAAATAATAGGGTTTTAGTTTCTTATACTCAAAAGATAGAAGAGCCTAAACAGGTCTTTTGATGATTAGATCAGCACAATTCGAGGAGTTTGGGATCATCACGGCCAAGAATATATATAATCTAATAAGTGCAGCTGATTAGAAGCCATTGTAAGCGCAGGAATAAAAAAGGAATTCAATATGGTTAATGCTCTATTCCAAGCTCTAAATTAAAGGGAACAAACTATAATATAGAAAACAATTAAATAATAATAATCAAATGAGAAGAGACAATCTCACCTCAGAATTACGCAAATCTGAGGTAATAATATTGAAATTCTTGATATTGCCAGAAAACATTGACCATTCGTAGAATTGTTCGAATTCAGTTGATAGTGGCCATTTTGAAAATATAATGGTATTTATATTATTAATAGTTTATCATGATTATTATTTTATCATCCCGTTATATGTAATGAAATACTCATAGGTAGTAAAGTCTCACTTGAAAAATTATTCTCTTTGTAATAAGAATTATATCTTTTTAATCGTAATATGCACTTGTTCAAATATGGAGAAAAGGTAAAAGCATTAATTTAGAATATAGTTCTTATTTTAATAAAACGACATATTGATATTCTGTAACTAACATCATACTGTAGTTCCGTTTTTTTTTGAAATGGAAGTTATTAAGAATTTCCAGAACATGTGACAATTGTTACCAAAAACTGTGGCTCAGAGTTAAGAATGACAATAATTGAATCCCTCGATATATTTTTGTTAAGGTCAAACTATGATTTTTAAAAAAAACCTCCCCACATTTTATATTTTATTTTAAATGACCATTGTATGATATAATTTTTACAATACATTCTTATTACAACTAAACTTTTCACTAATCATCGTTTTATTTCAAACTTAATAAGTTGGTTCTTATAACCCGGCCGGATCAAATTTCTGACTATGTTTATTATCCTACGTAAACCACTAATTAATCGTAGCAACTTCTCCGAACCCTATTATTATACAAAAATAGTAAAATATATTATGATAGTTAATTATTATTCGATCAAAAAAAAAAAAATTTAATAAAAACGTAAGCATCTATCAGTTGGTTATCCAGGTCACACGACGAGGACGTTGATGCTTAAGTGACCCAAAAAAAAATGGAGAGAGAAAAAGAGAAATAACTCTATATGACAGTATAACTGTACATATTAAAAAAGATGTACAATCAACAGAAATACTAAGCAATTAAAAATCACCAGATTACTATCGAAGGCACCTTTTGTTTCTCTCTATAATAAAAAAAAACCGAATCAATTAGTGGAAAATCTTAAATAATTACTTATGCATAAAAATTAGATCTCCAATTAGTTGTTTATCGTTTTGATAAACAACAGGTACTAATCGGTTCAAGACAGAAAAAAAAGGGAAAAGGTAATCAGTGGAGAATCCTAAGTGGTTACTTATCCGTAATCTCACTAGACTCCAAATTAGTGTTCTGATGAACAACAGGTCCTGATTAACAACCTTGATCATGCATAGAAAACTTTTCGTTATTTGGCGATGACCAGGTTATACGAAAACGAATGTTTTAAGGAGTTTAAAAAAAAATTGTGTCGGTGTCATTTGTTGTAAGCCTTGAAGTGACATATATCGAAGTCGAATTTGATCGAAGTGATATATGCCGAAGTCTCAGGTACGTTCCAGCCGCGCCGCGAGGAGGCTGACACGCTACGACCATATAAATTTTATGTTTAAAAGAAAGGGTAAGAAAAGATGAAAAGGAAGTGTGTGAACAATACAGTAAATCAAGGGTAAATAAATCATTTGATAGTGTCAAAACAAATTACATTTCCGTATTTGATTATTTTGATTCATTTATGTCGATCAAACGTGATCAAACGTGATCTCACGCGTTCTACAGAATTACTATTTATTATGTTTTTTGATACCGGGTAAATAAATCATTTGATAGTGTCAAAACAAATTACGTTTCCGTATTTGATTATTTTGATTCATTTATGTCGATCAAACGTGATCAAACGTGATCAAACGTGATCTCACGCGTTCTACAGAATTACTATTACTGTATTATGTTTTTTGATACCGACCAACAATATTTAATTCTACAATTCTGTTTTGTCTTTGTTAGCATTTAATAATTACATATAAAATAATTTATTAAAACGTGTATATTCGGAAGAATGGTTCAAAAATACTATTAATGAAGGTTACTTTAAGTCTTACGACTATTCTGAATTCTTTGTTCATAAGTCAATTGGTAAAGGAGGTTTCAGAATTATATATAAAGCAAAATGGAAAGATTGCAGGTTGGCCATTGCTCTTAATCAATTAAACATTATATTTATGGATGAAAAGACTATTCAATAATTTGTTAAAGAGGTAAGAAAATATTATATTATTGCTACAATAATACAGTAATAATAATAAATATATAAGGTAAATGGGGTATCGGGTATTGTACATATCTTGTATATTTATAGTGACTAAAAGTCTGTGAATTGAAATTCTACTTTTTATAACTAAATTCTGACAATTTTTCATAACATTCTTTGAATATTAACTATGTATGCAAATTTTTTATTAAATCAAGTTATCATAATACTGTAATAATAGGTTATTCTTTTGTTATTAATTAAATGGATTCGGTTGTCTTCAATAGCTTTGTCATTCATTTTCTAGCCGTTATCTTTGATTAATGGCGGCGATGATATTGAGAATGAGGAATCAAAATTTATTAATATGGTCTATAATTATTATTGGTCTTCAACTTCGCTTGGCCCTATAGACACATGGGATCCTGTTCTCAAACATGTTACGGTAATTTGCGTTCATATATATCAGTTGTTTTTTATTTTT
>QKWP01001023.1:110724-127860 GCA_003550325.1 Gigaspora rosea
AGTACAGAGAGACCTCTCTAAATGCACCCTCTATAAGTGCACTCCCTCTTTATATGCACCCTTTAGCACGGTCCCAAGCTTGGGACTTAGACCCTAAATGCACCCTCTATATTCTGCACGTGCAAGACTCATACAAGTATGTGTTTGGCCCTGAAATATGTAAGTTATTCCTTTAAATGCACTTTACGTGATTTTATAATATAAAATATTTGCTAATCGTCATACAGAAATTGACGATCTATGTTGCTATATATATCTATATAACTTATATCGATATGTATATTTTTTATCTAGGATGGCACATCACTATGTCCAATTTATTTCAATTTTTTTTGGACATATGTCCGATTGAAAATGGACATATGTCCAAAAAAAATTGAAACCAATTGGACATGGTGATGTGCATCCCTGTTCTTTATACTATATTTTATATCGATATATATTTATACTATTAAATAAAAAACAGTTATACAGATATATTATAGCATAATAAATTGATATTTTAATATAATTCTTTAAATGCACACCCTCTATAAATGCACACTTGGGCTCAGTCCCGAGGGGGTGCATTTAGAGAGGTCTCTCTGTATTACCATAAAATTTTCTTTAAAAATATGTTGTATAAATATGCTCATTCTTTTTTTCTAATATTTTAGCACCATTAACTTTAATGATTTCACCACTTGATGACGTAATTAACGCATGTTCGCAAGAATCATCGCATCTTCAAATTATACGACGGAACGCTCGTCGATTACTTAAACTCATTAATGCATTATTACAAGTATGTTATCTATTTATATGCACAAAATATGGCAATTTTTAATATCTGATAATTATCTTTATTAATAACTACATCTATTTCCTAGAATTATTATATTAAAAATAATTCACTTCTTATATAGTTTTCTTATATAGAATCTAATCAATTAAAAGCTCATTATCGTGAAATAAATATAGCTAAATTTACTCAAGAGTTGGCCTCAGAATTTAAAAGTATGGCTAAAACATTAGGTTTGGATTACAATATTGATATTCCAAATCCAGAAGAATTTAACCGTGCAATAGGCGATAATATTTACTTAGAATTGTGATATGTATGAAACTATCATATTTAATCTTTGTAAGCACTTTCTAAAAAACATATATTAAAAAAATATGTGCTTAAGAATTCTTTATAAAGGCTATTTATTAAAATGTATGGAAACCATTTTTTACTATATTTCTTTTTTTAAAGGTTCAAATGCATTCAAGCATACTTGGAATGGACAAATAGACATTCTCTTATATCTTGACTATAAGGAGAATAAAAAGATGATAGTTCTCGAAGTGTCCGATACAGGTTAATAAATATTCTGTGTATTAGTCTAAAGTTAGCGTCTTCATGACATTGCAACTTCAAGTGTCCGAAAATACAACTTTGGGCATGTGCAAACTTCAGGCACGACATATATGTATACAATAGCTATTACTATATCCAGATTAACTTTTTATTTAGGTATTGGTATTCCAGAAATCTCTCTTCCAAATATATTTCAGCGCTTTTATCGTGCAGAATCTAAGGGGGCACGTAGTCACAAAGGTACCGGAATAGGACTCGCTCTTGTCAAAGAACTTATTATACTTCATGGCTGTATCTTCTGTAGTAAATCAAGGATCAACATTTATCCAATAGGATGTAACCACCTATTAACAAATCAAATACACATGCAAGTTCAACCAAGTCATGGTAGGGAATTATACACTAATCGGCAACTTTATTTGGAAGAAAGTTCTCAATGGATAAAAAATAAAGAACCTGAAACTCATGATGCTATAATGGATCAATTTTCAACCGATAGTCAAAACAATGATACTAATAAAATATTGACAGAAATCATAAAAAATATAAGGTCTTAATTGTTGATGATAATAATGATATGAGGTAATATTGCCGCTATTCGATCAACTACGATATTTTTGTAAAATTATTTCTTATTATTGACCATATTTATAGAGATTATTTGGCGGATCTATTAAGAGAATTTGACATATATCGTGCTCGTGATGGTCAAGATGCTATACGAGTCTTAAAAATGCTTAAAAAATCACCTGATTTAATACTTAGTGGTAAGTAATTAATATTTTAATTATTATATGTAATTTTATTATTGGTAATGAATTGTTAATTTGAACTTAATAGACATCATGATGCCAAATATGGATGGATATGAGTTGTTAGATGTGTTAAGATCTGATATAAAAACTTTAATGATTCCTGTAATTTTGTTGTTAGCAAAAGCTTGTGATGCTTCTAAAATCAAAGGTAATTTCACCATTAAATTATTTATTTATTTATTATTATTATTATTATGAATTTTTATTTTTTTGCCTATGCGCTATATCGCATCCTATATAGGGTTGGGGCACGGCAAATTTTTGGGACATTCCCTCTATAGATATATCATAATTAGCCATAGTAGGCTGTGATTCTAATTGGCCAATTTGATAATTGACCAATTATATAATAGCTCTATATCACATAATAGGGGCGGTCAAAGGGCATGCCTTATAGGGTATGCCTCTTAACAACCCTAACTCTATAAGATCTGGTGTAATGTGAAATCAAAAAATTAATTCGTTAGTTTAAGAATATACTCTATTGAAAATTGCTAACCAATAGAGCCAATGGAATTAGTTATTAATTATTAACGAATACATTCGCAAATTATTCTCAATGGAGCAGTCAATGGATAAATGTGCCAACCCTGGGTGTAAGGTGTTTTGCAAAGAGGTTCTAACCTAAAATTTTGGGGGAGTTTTTTTTTATTAGAGTACATGAGATGCTTCATAGGCAAAATTTTTCATTATAACCGATTTTTGAACAATCACTTCAAAATCCAATTATTATTATTATTATTATTATTATTATTCTTCTTCTTCTTCTTTTTCTTTATTATTATTATCATTATCATTATTATTATTATTATTCTTTATTATTATTATTATTATTAATTAATATTATTATTTACTTAATTAGTTTTTTTTTATTCTAAATGCATTTTTAGGTCTGGATAAGGGTGCGGATGACTATTTAGTAAAACCATTTTCTTCTCGAGAATTAGTTGCCCGTATTCATGCTAATATTGAGCTCTCACTCCTTCGTCGTAAAATATTCTTTCATCGATATAAGCAAGAAGATACAAAACAATTATTGTTTTCAATAACGAATATGATTACTGGTATTTCCAAATTAGATCTAAATAAAATATTACTATATGTTGCTAGAGAAATATATCGTAGATTACCATGTGAAAGAATTTCTATTATTCCAAATGAACAATCTAATAATAATAAAATTGTTGTTCCAGGAGGAAAAGATTCAGAATATTTAACACCAGTAATTAATCCATTCTCAGAAATCAACGATAATACTGTAATGGAAATAATTCACCACGTTGAAAGACAAAAGTTCAGGCATTGGTATTTCTTTAGATATATATTGTGATGTTCATAAAAATGTTTCTGAATTGTCTGTAGAAATAATTTAGATAATGGAAATTGGGGGTGGACAAAAGCACATAGATCTCCAAATTCTATTTGGTCTGATTCTGAAATAGAGTTTTTACAACAAATATCTAATTAAATAAGTATGGCTGTTACATATGCAAGATTGTTAAAAGAGAATATAGAGAAAGAAATTCAGATAAAAGCTATTGAAATTGCAAATAATGCAAAAAGCCAAATATTAGCAAATACTTCTCATGGTATATTACAGTATTATCATTTCGTTTATTAGTCCGGAGCGAAGCGGAGGACTCTCTATTTTTACGAAAGGGTTTGATCAGCGTCTGTCCGGCCGCATCATGTGATATACAACCAATCACATTCAACTGATCGACAAAAGCAATATTGCTGAATTCATACAGGGGCGTCCCAAAATTCCGGGTCGGAATACTTAGGAGTACATCGGAATAATGGTCGGCTGGATCGGAATTGATCAAGATCATAAAAAATTTTACTAATAAATCATATCCATTCATTTAAGTAAAAAATGCCCAGCTGATAATTTTGCTATAGAATCTGCTAACAACTAGGGCTAAACGCCGACCTATATCCGACGCATCCGAACCGGAATTTTGGTGACCCTCCTGTAAAATTTATATATGCTGTATTAATAATATACAGATATATAGTGTATATTAAATATTGGCTCCGGACATACGAATCTGTGCATTTACCTAGTTACTAAAACTTCTATCTTGTTTTAGAATTACGAACACCACTAGGTGCGATAGTAGGCATTACTTCTTCTTTCGAGAGCAATAACTTGAATACTAGTCAAAGAGACATGCTTAATATTATATCAAATACCTCTGATATCGTATTATCTTTAGTAAATGATATACTTAATATTGCAAAATTGGAAAACGAAAAAAATCAATCTAATAAATAGAACATTTGATTTATTAGAATTATTTGAGAACACAATTGATATATTTGGAAAAAAAGCTGGGACTAAAAAGATTGAATTAATTTTAAATTGCGAGGCAGACATGTTACCAAAATATGTTAAATGTGATTCTGAAAGGTGAATTTAACTAAATGTATTTTGGTAAAATTAGTAACTATTACTTACCTTATCTCTTTAAATATTAAAATAGGTTGAAACTATAGATGCTGGTGAAATTAAATCCAAGTGGTGAAATGATTTCACCATTTCACCAATCACCAATCGGCAATGGTGTAATTGGTGTAACTGGTGAATTGGTGTAATTGGTGTAATTGGTGAATTGGTGAATTGGTGAAATGGTGAATTGGTGAATTGGTGAATTGGTGACGGTGAATTGGTGAATTGGTGAAAGATGAGATGGTGAAATGGTGAAACGGCAGAATGGTGAAATGGTAAATTTCCAGAGTCTGGAATTATTTCAGTCTGGAATTCGGACTGTATTTGCTCTTCAAAAGTTAGGTTTTTGTTCAAATTTTTACATTTTATGTTTTTACAAGTACACTTAGGGATCAAAAATTTAACTGTTTAAGTTCGAATTTAGATGCAAAATGCACAATATAAAAATAAATTTTGTAAAGTAACAGAAGCAAGTAACTTTACCTTAATTTTATTCTAACCAACCAAATTCATCGATCTCGTTGAAATAAATGAAAGGAAAGGTGCTTTTTTTAGAAGACAATCAATTCATCAATTCACCGTTTCAAAATTCACTAATTCACCATTTCACCAATTCACCAATTCACCATTTTCACCAATTCACCGTTTCACCAATTCACCAATTTCACCAAATTTCACCAATTTCACCAATTTCACCATTTCACCAATTTCACCATTTCACCTGGTGAAATGGTTTAATTTCACCAGCATCTATAGTTGAAACAAGTTTTATCTCGTTTATTATCAAATTCGTAACTATTTTTTTGGTTTTTTTTTAATCTTTTATAACCATCATATGAATTCTTCGATATGTTTTTAGAAAAATCATATGATCATGAACTATATTGTAGTCGGTTTCATGACCTTAATTTTTTAGAATTAAATTTACTAATGAAGGTGAAATCGTACTGACAATTTCAATGCAACAACGAGAATTTATTGATGAAACTGAAGAAAATTTGACTTATGGTCAAATGATTAAAAAAGAAATTTTGTTTTTTGAATTATGTGATACTGGCATTAGGTAAGCTAATTATAATTATATATGCTTTATATTTTTGTATATGCAGTCATATAAATAATTTGTCTAATAATAATAGTATAGATATACAACGTGATTGGGAAAGTTTTTCACAAGGTGACATGTCAATAACCAAGGAGCAATATGATGTAGGGCTTGGTCTCTCGATTTGTAAAAATTTAATAGAAATTAATGGCGGTGAAATTAAAGCAGAAAGTCAAGTGGAAAAAGGAAATAAATGTTCGTTTACGTGGAATGTTGAGCTATTATTATCCATGATACATTTAGAAAGAGTATCTCATTTTAATGAGCAAATAAGCTATGCATTACCCTATGCTATAAGAAAAAAACGAATACTAATTATTCATTCAATTTTTAACCCAATTTATTATATGCCCAACTGTATAATTGTATAGGAGGATATAACTATATAGGAAATTAGTATAAGATGACATCAGTGTTAAGGAATAGTAAAATACTTAGCTGTTACCCAATAAATAGTGACTCGCATCCTGTTTGCAGTTAGTATTCGATATTTTTTTTTTAAAAAAAAAAAATAGCCGAAAGCAGCTCAGTCTCGAAATTAGTTCCAATCTATTGACATATTGTACTACTGTACGTATGAACTAAGAATTTGCGGTTAAATACTTTATCATTAACACTGCTGTAAATTTAGATTGAATTTTAGTAGTGGAGAATGCATGATTTAAATTTTCAATAGTAGAAGTAAATGATAGATTTTTTCGTGTTTGCATAGAAAAAAATCAAATTATATAGACTCATTAGATCCACTTGATAACGTTTGAATTAGTCTATTTGGGTATGATATAAAGCGATCTTTGATCGTGACATCTATGTTACTGTTGCAATAATGTGACAAAATAACCAAATTCTCTTTGAACATTCGAATACATATCCGTAATTTTTTTGTTTAACAGATGGATGTGATGTAATATTATTGACTGCAGTACATTCAGAATATATAGGTTGCATTATTAATAAACATGATTGTAGGCATATTTTGTTCAATACAATAGTGTCAACTCGTTGTTAGAATAACTCGTGATTCAAATCATGTAATTTTAATATATTACGCAAGTGCTACATATATTAACAAAATTTGAAATTAACATTCCTTTTATCTATCGGAATTGAAATATATTTGTCTTGTAAATCATATAGCAATTTACAACTAAGAAAAACAACCAATTAAATGCAATAATTACCGGTATTATGCGGTTTCATAAACAGTTTCATAAGCGCGGATTATAAGCCATTGATCAATCAAATACAATCGTACAATCCGAAATTCGCCCATATGTAGTAATTTAATTTTAAGACTCAATAATTCGAACAAATTAACTCGATCAAATGATTCAAGCACTTTTTGAGTTTAATTCGTGAATCGAGTTAACACGAGTCCAAACAATAACAGTATAAAAACAAGATACACAAAATTCAAGTAAATATGCATGCTATAGTTGCTTATTATAAATTTTATCTGTTCCTTTTTACTGAATTTTCGTCTTCGTTTAAACACCTTTAAAAGTTCTTTAAAGTCTAATTCTGAAGTATTTTATCGATATCGTCAAAATTATCAAAATTGCGTGATGATAATGATAGTGTTCTTTCAGACTAGGGCATTAGGGATCTGTCCTAGCTAGATACTGCATGAACACATAATACTGAAAAACTGTTGGATTTTTCAATCCTATACTGTATTTATTTATGGTGGGAGAAGTATAAAGGGAGCGTAGTTCATCAAATGCTGATTATAATTGAAAGAATTCCTTATTGCAATTCATCAACAACTAAAATATCCAAAAATCTAACTTAAAATGTTTACTACTGAAACAGAGTTGAAATAATTATTTCATAGTTTTCTCTCCTCAAATCGTTCTCATATCACTTAGATTTAAGGCCCAAAGGGTCTTCAGTTCGACCACTAACAATAATCTGCTGACTTGTTTTTAGATAAAGTCAGGGACACCACTAATATCAATCTCTTTCGAAACCTGCTTGAATACCTCTACTAATTCCTTTGAACTTGTGATTACATTAATACGTTGTTCTTCAATGCACCTCTAACATCTTTATTTGAAATATCATATTGTATTAGGGTGGAACATCAACTATGCAATCAAAACTATGTTAGCAAACTATGAATTTTTATAGACAGCGATCAATTTTTTATTTAAATTCGAATTGTTCGATTACTAATACAAAAAATTTCAAACCGATTCTACTTCTTGTCAAGGCATCAAATGACCTTGAAACTTTCATAAATTGCTTATAAAATGCTAGAGAATAAAACAATGTTGATAATTTTGTGTCAGCATATAAGTTTTGGGCATTCGTCTTATAGAATCTAATAGAATGTCTTAAATTTTATTGATTTAGATTAAAAAAAAAAAATATCTCGAAACCTTAAGTTAAAATTTACTTAAACCTTTCGTAAAAAATTCAACATTAAACCTTCGAGATAATTCTAATGATGCTTTTCGTTCAAAAAAAAATTCGAAAAATAAGTGCAGTTTTCGTCTGAAACTTTTAGAAATTTGTATGTTTTTGATATAAAAATAATATTCAATTTATTACTATTAATTTCGCAAATAAAATCTGATCTTAGTAAATTGATCAATGTTGCTAACATAGTTTTGATTACTTAGTTGATGTCTCACCCTAATATTGTATGTTGTTTTTCACACAAACAACTGATACTTAAGGTTTTGGTGTCATAATGCTGTAATGTCCGGGCAAAAACCTTTGTATTTGATGATCATTTGATTGACAAAACGTGAATAAATTAATGCCGACAAGATAGTAAAAAAAAAAAAGTTTTTTTTAATAAAATATGAATTGAAATAGAAATTGGACCTAATATTGTATCTATATTAAGAAATTATGAAAATTTATTTCATAATAAAGAATTATTTGTAGAAAAAATAAGCCTCAATCCGACTGTTAAATTCTATAATGTCGATTAATTGTCAACGTCTGTGTATACAACTGATTCGATTTTTACATAAAGATGAAAATAAAAAGCCTACATAAGATATTGACTAGGAGAAATCCATTCAGGATCTAAATTTTCTTTTTTCATAACATTTGACCTTAACTTTTTTCTGACTTTATAATTGAATTGGTGGATCACATAATTACTATACAGAAATTTTATAATCGATTAACATATCTCATTTTATTCTGTAATTATGTTTTCCAAAAGGGCTTTAAATTATTATTATTATTTGTCCGCTCTAATTGGTCTATCGAGAAAACAACTATTAATAGTGCTCAATTTTTTTTATTTGATAGTAAAAGCACATAGCTGACCCTTCCTGTGGAACCGAAAGACCTTTAACAGCAACTCACCCTAATCTGTAGTAATAATAAAGTAAGCTAGGGTACCTGAACGAGAAACCTGGGGTGGTTACCAGAAACCAATGCCCAGCACTTCTCCTGAGTTAGGATGAGAGTCAAACTAGGAGTTATCCACCCTTTGCAAATAAAAAAGCAAAACGCATCTTTTTTTTCAAAGTTTCAAACTTTGTTAGATCAGTATATTTTCTCTTGCAAAAATCGACGTGACCAACAGATGACTAGGTCGTGCCAAGTATCAGATTTTGACGAAATATTTCAGTTGGTACAGAAATCCAAGGTATGACAACTGTTAGGTATGTTAAAAAAGCGAAAAATTAATTAGAAATTGAATAACATTTGTTTCCATGGTTAGTTCGTTAAATTCAAAAAGAAAAAAAAAGTCACGTTGATAAAAAAAATAAATAAATAAATAAAAAGATGTATGTTCAAAATTTAGAGATCCTAACGTACATAATATTAATATTTGTATTTGATATGATTCAAATGAAAAAAAATGAAGCACGAAAATAAGCTATATACGCGTCTTATATGATTATATTTTTCTGACTAAATTCTATGTGTGGTTAAGACAAATTCTGTGTGGTTTAATGTGATAAATTTTAATATATACTTTTTACAAATTTATGCGAACTAAACTAATTTTTATAAGCCATAATTCTGTAACTCTTCGACGAATATGCTCTTAATTTACGTTGATTATTGTCTACCGTTCTGGGTTTACCGGTGCCAGCCTGATTTATGGTCAAATGCTACAATATTTTAGAATTCTGTGATATTCAGCGCTATTTTTAGAATTCGGTGGTATTCTGCAGTTACTAAAGGTGATTTCTGCGGTTGGTTGTTTTAAAAAAATTCTGTGAATCACAGAAAATCATCGGCCCTGGGATGAAAAAAGAGAAGTACGGAATGACTAATAAACCCCTTCAACATTTTGTTGATTTTAAGATTTTAAATTATTGATTTTTATTTATATACAATATGATTTTTATTACACATTAGCTAAATAAAATATAGAGATCTTAAGATTTGAAAAAATCAATTATTCGAAGATATAACATCCAAAAATAGGATACCAACCAATCAGAAGATTTTCAATTTAACTTGGCGAATTGGTGACTTTATTATACAAAAAATTATAAATAAATCAAAATCATGTCGATCTACATCCGATATAAAACAATTTTGATACTTTTTTGTTTATTTTATTAATAATATAAAAATCCCTTTTTTTATAAGTAAAATTTCATGATGCATATATTTTTTACTTAGAAAAAGTAAAAGTTTGCGTTATCGGTTGTTTAAAGATCAAAATCCTGCAATTTTTATTGGTTCCGATCCTAAATTTGTAGAAATTTCGTGTAACACAATCTTTAATTACTTTTTTCTCAAAACTCAAACCCTCTCGAAGGGGGTTTCTTACCATTCCTCATATAGACCATGGACCGCTTCTGAAGAGGTTTTCCATTTTGAGAAATTGATAATTTATTGTTTGTGGAACCTATATTTTTACCCCTAAACTTTTGTTTATTTTTAGGCATCAACTATGAAATAAACAATTTAAACAATATCTAGTGTTTGTAATCGACTTAGTCGATTTTATGTTAGCGCTAGGTTATGTTAAAAATTACAGTAAATAAACAAATTTAGACCAATTCGATTCGGTTAAAAAATTTAAAGATAGGAATTGTAGTAGGATCTGAAAAATTCTCAAAAGAAAGTCAACGAACATAAAATAAGAGAAGGTACAATTGGGACGACTTAGCCTGCTAAGCCTATTTTTAAATATTGACTTAGTCGACTACTGTACAAACATTAACAATATCATATGATTAGAACACTAACATTTAAAAATATCTCGATAAATTATTACATCAATGTAGGAAATACTGCACATATAAAGAAGCCTAGCGCTTTAATTTGAATCAAAAATCTCGAAATTGATAAAAAAAGTGTCAGAGTCAGGTTTTCCTAGTCCATTACCCATATATTAGACGTTTGGTCCGGCGCTGTCATGTGAGCGATCATCATGTATTTAACCAATCATAAGCATCACAGAAGCGGGATGGACAAGTGATCTCGATGATCACCTCCACTTCGCTTCAGACAATTATAATTTAAAAATATAACTTTATTTTTTAAATTATATAAAAATCATGTTTTTAATCAAAAGAGAACATGAATTCAATTATAATTCAATAACAATAAAAAATTTGCTAATAATTAGTGCTGAGTAATTGTTTGCCAAATAAGGATGCATAAAGTTAAACACTAAATTAATTGGATAAGAATGTATGCGTAAGTTATTTAGTTATTTATTATGTGTAATCCAATTAAAATGTTTCTTAACGTTAAATGGTAATAACTTAATTGTGTGAATGTATAATAATATATATATATATAAAATAAAGCATAATAAATTAATGATATAAAGAAAAAAATCGGGAGCTCTTTCTCGTGGCTTTAAAGGATATTGTGTTTCAATTATGGGTTGTAGAAATTGACCACTTCTTAGCTTGAAAAGATGGTGTTTAAAGGTCTTTTTGTCGAATCGTCTCACAACACGACGCCTAAGTAAACGACACTTAACGAAAAGTATAATGACGACTTTCCCGCCTTTCAACAAGCACATGGTACTTGCGCAACTTATATAAATTGCAGAATAATTGCAGAATATTACAAATATTATTAGTTGACTCTTTTTGTACACAATGTAGTGCAAAATTTACTAGTTTTTAACATAAATACATCAATTCCTTAATTTTTGAAGACTTATGCCGAATTCCTTAAAAAAATACACTATATGTATAAACCTTTCTATAAAACATTAAATATGATTACTAACCTTCCTTTTGCAGTGTTTCTTTTATGTTTAGCTTTGGTTGTTGAAGGTTTACATACTACTTCAAACCATCATCATTTAATACCTCGTAATCCACAATCTTCAGAATCTCAATCTTATCCATCAGTCCCTTACTCAACAAATACATATTCTAATCCAACGAATCCAGAAGTATCTCAACCAACCCCTACTAATACCGTATCTAACCCTGTTGCCGATTCTTCGGATCTTCAAACTGATTTAGCGTGTTATGCATGTTGGAAAGGTTGTCGTAATAAATTACCACTATGCAAAAATATCACAGAAGACCAATGGAATAACTTTTATAATAATCCAAACGATCCACTTTGTGCCAATTGTCTTTGTAACTTTTCATTGAATTATTCACAAGTCAGTAACCATTGTGCATCTGACTGCTCTAAAGATCTTGGATCAAAACTCGCTAACGAAGCTGCTAAATATATTACTCAATATAAATGTAACGATAAAGGAGTTAGTGGGTTGTATAATTCTAATAATATTAAATCTGATGATATGAATAGTAGTAATTCTACAAATTCTACAACGAGTAGTAGTAGTTCAGCTAGTTACATGTATTATTCTAAACCTATTGAGAAAGATTTTTCTTTTTGGTTGTCTTTGTTTTTGGGAACTTTTATATTTATTTGTTTTATTTGAAGTTTAGAGCTTAATAATAATTTTAATTTACTGAGACATTAGAAATGACTTTAAACCAATGATAATTTTGTTCCTTTTTAATTAAATAGACACAAATTGCATTTCATGCTACACTATGAATTATTTTGTTGTCAATAAAATGGTTATTTTATTTAATTTTTTTTTTTTTTTTTTTGGCTATGATAAAGCTGATGAGCATGTATCATAATATAGCATTTATATGCTCACTAAAATTTATTGTCGTATCTGATGCCAAAATTTGGGGTCTCGAGTTGAAAACATAAGCTCTACTAAAATCCGCATAGTCTTTATTATCTAACCCGACACTCTTCCATATCAAAATAGGTCCAAATTTCAGCACCAACAATAACATTTATTTAATGTACAGTGCGGGACAGCTTTGAAGATATCCAATTTTAATTCATGTCTTAAACATGTTATAACTTACTAACAAATTATTCAAATTATTAAATTTAAAAAACCCACTTCCAAATTATTAGTCGGAAAAAGGATTGTCTTTTATTTTTAATTTTAATAGTATTATATAGTTTAAGTATTACATTATTTGGACCAATCAAAATTAAATATAAAATTCGAGCTTTGGCACTTTTAGTAAAAAGTTGATGTCTTATATTGTTTTTACTTAAATCGGGCACTTTTTTAATAATAAAATGAAAGTGGATATCTTAAGCTGTTCTAAACTATAGTAAATTCCAACTTTATAAAAACTATATAACTTGAAAAAAGTCTAATATTGTAATTTTTTAGATCAAAAGCAGTGTTTTCTTTAGAATTATTTACAGTGATTTATTATAAACATGTAATAGTTGTGATTTTGATTTGTAATTCAAATTGAATCAATTTTAATTCTTTACCAGGCCTACCAATTAGTATCTAAAATTTAGTATCAAAATATGGGCAGACCATACATTAAGTATAGATTCTGGTATGCTATAAATATATAAAATTTTTTATTTTTTTATTTTTATTTTTTATTTTGGTATTAAGGTGCCTGCAATGGTGCCTGCTTTGGGATTGAAACTTTATTCAAGAATTAGATCACTGGTTGTCCTATATAGAACATACTGATATAGTATCATCATGAAATATTTTAAGTAGCTATATATTAATATATCACGCATAATCATTTTATATCAATTAAAATTAAACATTATACATCGATTAACTTGTTATAAATTGATATATATTTATAATTGATAAATATTGTAATTAAAATATAAATCATTATACATCTGTAATCAATTGTTATTATATTCACTTAATTGATAAATAATGATTGTATAAGTTACTAATTGTAACTTAGTTGTTTCAAAATATTTCAAAATATTTAGAACTAGCTGGATCAGTAGATCTGTAATCTGTGTCATACCAAGAACACATTGGACTATATTTTCAAAATATTTCGAAATTTTGTATGATGTATTGAAATTAATCTAAAATTTTGTATTACAAGATCAAATTAGGTCTTTTGTTTATAAATTAGATTTTCTATTCAGTTTTACTCATTTCGGTTTGTTTTTTTTTTGTTTTTGTTGTTTTTTTTTGTTTTCTTTTTTCATTTTGGTTTTTATTTTTTATTTTTTTGGATTAATTAATTTGTAACCGCGGTTACTGTAACCAAGCCAATCAAATTCTAAGATCAGGTATAACATTACACATTTGAAAAGTCAAAACAAACATTCGTTTTGCCAAAAATTGCTTCTAAATCAAAATTTCACATATGAAACTTAGAGGTCTGACTCGATGAATACTATTCACTGAATATTCACTGAATATTCACTGAATATTCAAATATTTGAATATAAAATTTTTCACTGAATAAATATTCGAATACATATTTAAAATTTCACTGAATATATTCATTGAATATTTATTGAATATATATATATATTTATATATAATTTTATAATTTTATTTTATTTTTTAATAATTTATTTGACAATTTTATTGGCTAATTTAAGTGAGATAGTTATATAATTTTTTAAAATTGAAATATATAATATTCAATGAATATTCAGTGAATATTCATTAAATATTTTCAAAATTTTTGAACAATATTCAAATAAAAAAATATTGAACAAATGAATATTCAAATACTTATTTTTTAAACAAGTCAGACCTCTAATGAAAACTACCTTTCGGTTTCTAACAAAAAAAAATGCCTTGCTAAATTTTAATATAACTAAAGCATCTCTCTAAGGGTGCTGCCAGGAATCAGCTGATTTGATTTTGGCCAAAATTTTGACCCCCCCTATTTTAGTCAGGTCTTCATATTAAATTTCCAGTTTTTTAGCCCCCTAGGAAATCAGCTGATTTCTGGCCCTCCCCTAACCCAAAAGCCTTACACCAAGCCTCACTTTAACCCTAACCTTAATCGCATAGTTTTATTTTTATAGATGATAGTCACGTTATATCTGATCTTAGTATTTATAGTTATAAAATTTATTCTGTAACCTACAGTTACAAATCGATTAATTCTATTTATTTTTATTTATTTTTTAAATTTTTTTTATTTTATTTGAAACTTTACAAGAACACTAGTCCTTTGCAAGAAAACCAACAACTTTTTAGCACTTTGCAAGTATACCATTTGATTTTACAAGCCAACTCAAACTTTTAACACTTTGCAAAAACACTTTTAAATCTTCAAAAACACTTCTTTAGAGAAATGATTTAGTTAGGTGCAAGTTTTCACAAGTTTTTGCATATTTATTTTTTTGTTTAATATTTTTTGTTTTTGTTTTTTTGTTTTTTTTTTTTAAATTTTTTTTATTAATTTATTTTATTTCAGCACTTTGCAAGAACACGCTTTTTTAGAGAAATAATTTAGTTAGGCGCAAGTTTTTACAAGTTAACCTAGCACTTTACAAAAACACAACTTGGCTTTAGCAATTTCTGAATTTGCAAGAACATGAACTTTTATTTTAGAGAAATAGAGATTAGGGGCTTTATTTATTTTTATTTATTAAGTTTGCTTATATATTTTGTTTTTTAGTTGTTTTTTTTATTTATTTTTTTAATTTTATTTTATTTTATTTATTTCTGACTTTGTTCAAAACTTTGCAAGAAAACAATCTGACTTTTCTGGTACTTTACAAGAATACCAACTTTAACTTCTTTGCCACTTTGCGAAAACATACTAGATTTTCTGCCAATTTGCAAAAACACTAGCACATTTTAGAAAGTTGCGAATATGAGTGAATATTAGTAAATATAAACAAATAAGGACCCTGGACATTTCTCATATAGGTCATAACTGGATTTTGGCCAATTTTGGCACAATTTGCTAAAAATAACAAAATATATTTATTTAAACAACTTTTGATCTGGTAATCAGAATTGAATGAACTTTTTTTGTTAGTTGCGCCTCACTGAGAGCTTCATTTTAAAAACGTTTGTTCAAATTGGTCCACTAGATACCAAGATAATTGGCAAAACCTGTTTTTTGCTTCTCAAATTTTAGGGTTTTTTGCTGAAAAAAAAACAAGTATGACCACTGTATGACCTCTATACTAGATGTCTGGGTCCTAGCAAATATGACAAAGAAGAAAAGAAATAATAGCTAACTGCAGGATAAGAAAATAAGTGTACAGAGCTAGTATTATGCAACAAAGTACTATTTTTTTTTGTTTTTATTTTTTTTATTATTATTTTTTTTATTATTATTTTTTTTTAGAATCAGTTTTTTTTGGTGTTATTTTTTTTTGTTGTTTTTTTTCATTTTACAAAGTAGGGAATATGAGCAAATATTAGCGAATATAAGCAAATATTATAGTTAAAACAAAAAAGAAGAAAAATAATAGCTAACTGCAGAGGAAGGAAAATAAGTGTATAGAGCTAGTATTATGTGAAGAGGTGCAAAAGTAGTTTAAAATATCACTATTTTTTCGTTTTTGTTTTTTTGGTTTTATTTTTTTTGTCATTCTTTTTATTTTAGGAAGTATCAAATATGAGCAAATATTATAGTTAAAACAAAAAAAGAAAAGAAATAATAACTAACTGTAGAGTGAGAAAAATAAGTGTATAAAGCTAATATTATGCAATGAAGTGTGAAAAAGTTCAAAATATTACTATTTTTTCGTTTTTATTTTTTTTTATTATTTTTTTGGGTTTAGTTTTTTTTTTGATTTTATATTTATTGTCATTTTTTTCATAAAAATATATAATAATATATAATAAAATATATAATATTGATTAAAAATATGTATTTAATTAAGGAAAATTATAGATAGTGACCCATCGCTATGGTAACCCTTATGATCGACCAATCATTTTTGAGATTGGCGATCATATATAAACAATGATAATCATTGTTTATTTTTTTTCTTCACCGGGTTAATTGGTATGTATTTTTTGGTTTAATTACGTCATCGTCGGTTCTCTTGTTCTTGTTGGTTTCGTTGACCTTTTATTTTTTTGGTTTCTCTGTCTCTTGTTGGGTTTCGTTGGTCTGTTTCTTGTTGGTTCGCTGGTCTGGCTTTCTCTTGTTGGTTTTGTTGGTCTGTCTCTTGTTAGTTTCGCTGTCGATAAGTATTTTTTTTTTTTTTT
>QKWP01001023.1:168954-180175 GCA_003550325.1 Gigaspora rosea
GAAATTTGTATAATTTTATTAATAAAATTATACAAAATGCTATGATTCTCTAAATTTTACTAACTAATTTATACTAAGTAAACATGTTCAGTATCAAAAAATACATATATTTTTATTTAGACTCAAACTAGTTTGCAAAATTTAGACTAGCCCGACCAAACTTATGATTAAGTTTGAGTTTAGTATAAAGTTTTAATAATAAAATTTAGAGTTTGAGTCTGGTCTGGACCAGACCAAACCCAGACCCAAACCTAGAATCACTAGTTCATATGAATACCAGACTGAACCTGAACATGTTCATGAACTTATGAACTGAACCTAAACTAAACCTGAACCAGCTCTAAAAGTTCAATACTGAACCTGAACCTGAACATGTTTTAAAAAATGTTCAGGTTCAAGTTCAATACTGAACCTGAACTAGAGGTTGGATCCGGTTTTAATAATTCGAGTTTATCACATAAATTTTGTGATATTTTAGAATTTATTAAAATTTAATTGGATTAAATTCTAAAATATCACAAAATTCACGTGATAAACCCGAATTTTTAAAACCGGTTCCAACCTCTAACCTGAACCTGAACCTGAACTTGACCTAAGTTCAGTTCAGTTCAGGTTCATAGAAACACTAGTTATAGCCTGGGTTGAATATCGGGTTACTATTATCTGACCTGAATCATGGCTCAGGTTGAATATCGGGTTACTATTATCTGGCCCGGGTTATAAACCAGGTTGAATATCTGACCCGTCAGGTTACTTTTATCTGATCCAGGTCAGAATCTAGCTTAATTAATTATATAAAATAAATTTTATTAGTAATATAAAATAAATTTAATTAAATAAAAGATTATATGTACTAATTAACTTGAGTTCAGATCCAGAATAGAAAATTTACTATGCTAATTCGGTATATCTAGAGGAAATATATATAAAAATATTTGTTCTGAAAGTTTTAGTTTGGATTATCAAGAGTCCGATATATAGAGGGCCGGATTAAAGGGAGGCAACTGTATATTGTTGGTGTCGTGTAGTTAATGTTCTCTTCCACATTAGTATGGTTGTTGTTTGGATCTGTCTCGTCACTTATCATGCCAACTCATTTTAGTTTATTGAAATGCTCGTTCATAGTATTTTGAATCTTTTCATTCTATTGTTTTTGGGTTTCGGCTTGTTGGCTTATTAATTTCTTCACTTTCTTGACTAATATTGACATAGTTGCCCTGCATGTGTTGTCTATGTATTCTTTTATTTGCAGATCAATGCTTAACAAGAAGTCACCAGATTTATTAACTTTTTTTTTTTTTGAGAAGAAATCTGATCAATTGAATTTGATACCGGAAATCTAGTATTTAGAATCATGGTTTATAAAATGATTAATTGCCAATCCAATAAGATTAGCAATATTTCTATATTTAGAATTGGGACAAAACAAATATATAAACAAAGTAGTACAAAATCTGGATCAGGCCTGTATATATAAAATTTTTATATGATTTAAAGAATTTTAAAGACGTTTTTACTCATATCTTCTTATCTACTAGTCCGATTTTAATGAAATTTTACTAGTAGATGCACAAGAACCTGATATACAACTTTAATTATATAAAAAAATAATATTTACTTAGTACAAAAAAAACTTTTTATTAGGCCTAAAACAGTTTTACTATTATATTGTTTATATATTTGTTTATCTCCAATTCCAAATATGGTAATAATATAGCTATAGTGCCGATCTTATCTGGATTGGTAATTAAGGCTTTTTAGTTTACATGCCATTATTATATGAAAGGGCTTCTTGCATATGATTTTCCTATTAATTAACTTCTCATTTTGGGATTGTCCTCCTGTGACTACTTCTGCAAATTGTAGAGTAAATATACCACTTCATTTTTGATCATATAATCTATTATTACTTCGCATGATTACATTTATTGGTTGGTAGTCAATATAAAACTATGAACTGCAAGAATTGTTAAGTAATTATCAGATACGAAAATGAAAAAATCTAGAAATCAATTATCTAAATTTTTAGTGAATGTATTTTTTTTTAGTATTTGCTAATATATTTACTTTTTTTTTATTAATATTACTTTTTTTTTTATCTATTGCGGAGCAATTGTTTTTGCACTTGTATTTATTCTTGTATTTGTATTTATTCTTATATTTGCATTTATTTTTGTAGTTGCATTTATTCTTGTACTTGCATTTATTCCTGTGCTTGCGCTTGTGCTTGTACTTGTTCTTGAACTTAAGACCATTAACAAAATGCTTTCAAATTCGTAAAACATTTGATTGACTTTTTTTAGCTATTTTTTCAGTTTATATATATTAGGTAATCAAACAACTAAAGCAAATTTGAAAAATTCACTTTTCACGATTTTGAAAGTTTTTAAGAATATTAACAAGGTCGTAAACAAGATTGCGAACTTTTGAACTGAACCTTGAACATGCTCTAAAGTTTGATATTAAACTTGAATTCAAACTATTTTTTAGAATTGGTTCTATTTATTTCGGGTTTATAGGAATACTATTAATAGTTGTGATTTTATTATAATTTGCTGTAAAAAATTAGTACAAAACTTATCGATTATTGTGTTAATATATGATTTAGTTTGCATTGAAATTGATAGCTTTGTTTATAATAATTTCTGTAAATAAAGCTTTACCCAATATTTGTTTAAATCATATCTACCACTATAAAAGTTTATTATATACAAAACTTATTGACGCACAATACTGTAAAGATGTAGTTTGTAATGGTACTGCATTAGAGGACTTCCAGAAATCAGCTGATTTCAGGGGGGTGGGTGGGTCAGCTGAAGTATCAGGTATAATTCCAGCCAAAATTTTATAATTTGGCCAAAGTTACAAAATTATTTTTGACTAAAATTATAGATTTATTAACAATATTTAATAATTAATAACTTTTAATTTTCTGGTTCAAATTTAATGATTTATACCAAAATGATCCTCTTAATGAAAGGATTCTAGCAAGTCAAAATTATTATAATCTAATCACTGGATCCTAAGATCAAAATAGATATATGTTACTATAAAAGTTTTATAATTTATTAAAAAATTATAAACCATTTATAGTAATACAAATTTATTCTGATCTCTGGATTCTGTGATTGGATTTTTATGATTTTGGGCTTGCTAGAATCCTCTCATTGGGCTGATCATTTTGGTAGTTAAATTATCGAAATTGGCCCAGTAGATTAAAAGTTATTAACAATTGAAAATTAATTTTTAATTGTTAATAACTTTTGATCTACTGGGCCAATTTCGATGATATAACTCCCAAAATGATCAGCTCAATGAGAGGATTCTAGAAAGCCCAAAATCATAAAAATCCAATTACAGGATCCAGAGATCAGAAGAGGTGGGCTCATAGTAAAAAAAAATCAGCTGATTTCTGGAAGCTCTCTTATGTGATTAAACAATTTTAATGAATTTAAAAAGCATTTATATTATACAATATTTAGTATATTTTATTTGAACTATGCCAGCAGATTATTTTAGTCAGAGGTAATATTTTATTAAAATTAAGGCTAGCAGAATACATGGCAGAAAGCAGCCAATTAACCGAGTTGGTCAAAATAGTAAAGGCCTTCTGCAATAGAAAAAATCATATATTTGTTATTCGACCTATATCTTCACAACTATGAAACACACATATGAGATTTTGCATTGCTGCTCACATAGTCCCTAGTCATTTCTAGTATTGCTAAACCAGTCTTATATCTATCTTCTCTTCTTCAATATTTGAACCATATAGTTGGGCTATCAAAGCGTTATCCAAAATAGCCATCTGGGCTATTAATCATTTTGTTAATCAATCTAAACTACCAAAACCTGCTTTCAGTAGTAGGTAAAGGCAAGTACTAATAACAAAGCTAGACTTACATCAAGCTCAGTAGCAAAAACAAAAGAGCAAGAACAAATTTTCACTCTTTTTTTTTTAAATAACTATCTTCTATGATCTTATTATTATTCAACTCAATTGTATAATCTCTCATGCAAAACCTCACTTTTACCTAACTCCTATATTTTATAAAACTTTGTTACCAATACCTTATACTTACTCAACCACATTAGTAATTCCTATGCAATACCTTATTTTTATCTAATTTCTATATTTTTTAATTTTAATCACCAATACCTCATATCTAGGGTTCTGCAATTTGATTTGATCTAGTGTTCCTATGAACCTGAACTGAACTGAACTTAGGTCAAGTTCAGGTTCAGGTTCAGTATTGAACCTGAACCTGAACATTTTTTAAAACATGTTCAGGTTCAGGTTCAGTATTGAACTTTTAGAGCTGGTTCAGGTTCAGTTCAGGTTCAGTTCATAAGTTCATAAACATGTTCAGGTTTAGTCGGGTGTATATATGAACTAGTAATTCTAGGTTTGGGTCCGGGTTTGGTCTGTTTCTGACCAGACTCAAATTCTAAATTTTATTATTAAAACTTTATACTAAACTCAAACTCAATCATAAGTTTGGTCGGACTAGTCCAAATTTTGCAAACTAGTTTGAATCTGAATAAAAATATATGTATTTTTTGATACTGAACAAGTTTACTTAGAGTGAGAAGTATAAATCAGTTAATAAAATTTAGAGAATCATAGATATTTGTATAATTTTATTAATAAAATTGAAAAAATGTGCTTGTCACCGGTGGTGACAGTAACCAGATTAGGGTTAGGGTTAGTTTTAGAGTTAGAAGAAGGTTTATTATATAATAAAACACCTTAAAAAGCATTTTTAGCTAGTAAAAAATATTGGGTTCATAGGCACAATTTGAAGTTATTGCGATTTGTAATTTTTTGAATTTTTTTGTTATATCTAATCTAGCAATTTGATTGGTTCAGAACTGTAACCACAGTTACAAATAGATTCGCCCAATAAAATTATACAAATTTCTAAGATTCTCTAAATTTTACTAATTGATCATAACTTCTTGATATAAGTAAACTTGTTAAGCACCAAAAAATACATCAAATCGGCATATTTTATTTTACTTTTCTTAAAATTTGAAGAAAAGATGCTTAATTTTGGAAAATTTCATCAAAAATTCAAAATTAAGCATCTTTGACACAAATTTTAAGAAAATAAAATAAAATATACCGATATAATGTATTTTTTGGTGCTAAACAAGTTTACTTATATCAAGAAGCTATGATGAATTAGTAAAATTTAGAGAATCATAGAAATTTGCACAATTTTATTAATAAATTTATACAAATTTCTAAGGTTCTCTAAATTTTACTAATTGATCATAACTTCTTGATATAAGTAAACTTGTTTAGCACCAAAAAATACATCATATCGGTATATTTTGTTTTATTTTGCTTAATTTTGAATTTTTGATGAAAATTTCCAAAATTAAGCATCTTTTCTTCAAATTTTAAGAAAAGTAAAATAAAATATGCTGATTTGATGTATTTTTTGGTGCTTAACAAGTTTGCTTAGCTCAAGAAGTTATGATCAATTAGTAAAATTTAGAGAATCTTAGAAATTTGTATAATTTTATTAAGGGCAGTGTCATTAATCACCTGATTATTTTTTATCAGAGGCCTACCCCCCTCCCTCTTCCTCAATATATAAATAGTCAGGTTCTTATATATAATTTCAACTTTTTTTACCCCCTCCCCCCCTAAAAAATCACCTGATTTTTGTTACTCCCCTAATAAAATCATACAAATTTCTATGATTTTCTAAATTTTACTAATTGATCCTAACTTTGTGATTTAGGCAAACATGTGCATATATTATGAACCTAAACATGTTCATGAACCTTGAACTGATCCTGAACTGAACTTTTTTTAAGTTCAGGTTCAGGTTCATGTTCAATAATTTTAAGTTCAGGTTCAGTTCAGTATTGAACTTTTAGAGCAGGTTCAGGTTCAGGTTCATTGAACCTGAACCTGAACCTCTATTGAACTGAACTGAACTTCGGAACCCTAATTTGATCTTCAAATATTTGAATCAAATATTTGATCAAATTCAAATTCAAATTTGACTATATTTAATTTGATCAAATTCAAATATAGCCAAATTTGATTTGATTTGACAAATATTTGATTTGATTTGAAAATTACTGTTAAAAATTCAAATTCAAATCAAATTCAAATTCAAATATTTGAATCAAATCAAATTCAAATTAGGGTCAATTTGATTTGATTAAATTCAAATTGATCCAATATTTGATTTGATTTGAATTTGAGAAACCCTACTCATACCTACTACTCTCAGCTCTACGTTATGGTTCTGGTCCATAGTCTTGTAACAAATGGCTACCATGTAACTTCGCTTATAGCATCTCAAAATTAGCTAGTTGGGACATTCCCTACCTGCTAAAGCAAGCTGACTATAAGTAAAGAAATGATGAAATTATGTGTCTTTATAGCAAGAATCTCATTTTTGTTCTTGTCACTTGTAATAATACTCTACTTACATACCTATTTTCTAATACCTGGATCTTTGTACCAAGCATGTGTTGTTATCCTTTTTGTTTGATTTTTCCATGCTCAGACTTCTACTTTTGCAGATGTTCTGTAATCTGGGTCGAAATGCTTGTAACGATTTAGTTATAATACTGTAGATTCCCGAAAATAAGCTATCTGAAAATAAGCTACTCCTTGATTTTGACAAAAAAACCTTAAAACTTGTTTTATCTGAAAATAAGCTACCTCGCCTTTTTCGAATCAAAACAATAGTAAAATTTTTTGTTTCGAAAATAAGCTACTCCTTTTTTCAGATAATTTTTTTTTATTATTATAAAGAATACAGATAGCATACTAGCATATATGCAATAGTGGGAATAAAAAGTAAATTTCAGATTATTTTTATAGTTAAGAATAACCGGAAATTTACTTTTTATTTCTGCAATTGCATATATGTGCATACCTATATGAAATCAACCACCTTCCACCCGTAAAAAAGCACATCTGCTTACCCTTCTATCTATAAAAAATCCAGTTGTCCCACCTATCTGCTCTAACTAACTACTCATTTGTTCATAAAAATACCTAAAAAAAACAAAAATAAATAAATAAATAAGGTTTTGTAATATAGTGCACCTGTACTGCAGTGCACTAATAATTTAAGCTGGCTAATGCAGCCGCAGCTAAGTCGGCTTAGCCGGCTAAGCCAGCCAATGTAATGTGATCAGCTAGCTAATGCGGCTAAAAGCTAACTATTATAAGAATCTGATAAATTCTGAAAAGAAAAATAAATGGACATAAAGTACGGGCCAAATATCCTGAAATATTCCGAATGCAGGCCAATAGTTAGCCATTAGCCAGCCACTTAGCCAATGATTTAGTCAGCTGGCTAAGCCAGCTGACTAAAACCATATGGCTTAAATCACTACAGTGCACCCTTTTTATGTTACTCAAAATTTTACTAGGGTAACCCCTGTTGCGTTATTAACAAAAATGATCCTCTTGCAATTCTGTACTAATTTTTAATTTAATTCTAACTTTAATTTTAACTTTAACTCTAATTCTTATTTTAGCCTAACACTAGCCCTAACCCTGACCCTAACCCTAACCCTAATCCTAACTCTAATCATTATTTATATTTGTTACTATAGGGTGCACTACAGTGCAGAGTGCACTATTTACTAATTCCCAATAAATAATAAATAAATAAAATAACGAATATAAAAAAAAAATATAAGCAAAAAATAAATAAATAAATAATAAATAAAATAACAAAGTATAAAAAAAAATATAAGCGAAAAATAAACAGTTAAAATATTATATATAAATTAAATAATTTAATAAAAAATTAAAAATTAAAAAAATATATTAAAAAAAATTAAATCGATAACGATAATTTTAAAAAAATAAAGAGCGTTATTTTATGGTGACCCATCGCTATGGCGATCACGTGATTAACCAATCAAAATTGATCACGTGCAGCTATAGTATTAGTACCACGTGATTCCATAAAATTCGATCTCAGATAATCAACTTGGTTCAGGTCTCGCAAAACCAATATTCATACTTTATTAAAATATTTAATTTATTAAACATGAACAATTACAATATTATAACATCATAGAAAAAGAGAAAAAAATCTTCACACAATACAATTTGTTATAAAAAAAAAATCTTCACATAATACAATTCGTGTTATAAAAAAAAAAAAAAACAAAAGTATTTGCAATAACCACTACGAACTTTCAACTTCTTCATAAGATAACACACCAAAGGCTTGACGAAAACATACTTATGAAGGCTCCAAAGGCAATGACGACAATACCAACAAACTTCTACAAATGATATCAAAGTTCAAGAACACAACAGCACCAAAACAACAAAGCCCGAACCTATTATTCTAGCAAAAAAAAAAAATAAGCAAGAGAGAAAAAAAACATATCCACGCGTCCATACAAAAACACAAACAAGACTTACCACGCTAAAATCACAAACCCAAAACAACCAAAACGATGAAGCTCGAACCCATTATTTTAGCAAAAAAAAAAATAAACCAAGAGAGAGAGAGAAAAAAAAAATAAGGAAAAAAACATATCCACGTAAATACTTACCATGCTGAAATTACAAGCCCAAAACAACTAAAACAAATCACCAATAATGGCACTGAAATAAAGCCTAAACCTATTAAAAAAAATAAGCCAAAAGAAAAAAAAAACAAAAAGGAAGTATTCACTCTGAAAGCACACAAGACTTACTATACCAAAATCACAAACCCAAAAGAACTGAAACAAATCACCAACAACGGCACCGAAATAATGAAGCCCGAACCTATTAAAAAAAACTAAGCCAAGGGAAAAAAAAACATATCCATGCGAAAACACAGACAAGTCTTACTATGCTGAAATCAAACCCGAATCAAACGAAACAATCACCAATAACAGCACCAAAACGAGTCTGAAATTATTCTAGCAAAAAAAAAATAATAAGCCAAGAAAAAAAAGGAAAAAATGCAAAAAAAAACACCAACAAGACTTACTTACCAATAAGAACGTCAATAATGAAACAGCAAAAGTTGAAATACCAATTAAGGGGCGTTTAAAGCAGGGTGCAGTCACGTGATATGGTACCAATCAACTTGTTTGTTTTGATCAACCCGGATCAGCCCGACGAAGAAACAAAGAAGAAAAAAAGTGAAAAAATGCAAAAATACAAGAAACGAGTGTCAAAACCTACCTTGGGAAATTAACAAAAAATGTCAAGAAGGCAATTTTACTATAATACAACCACTAACACTAACAGCCAACTAACCCTTACCCTAACTTTAATTAAAAAGTCAAAATCATATGACTGCACTCTGCTTTAAACGACCCCCAATTAAGGTACGAAACATTGAAGCCCGAAATCACTATATATGACAGCATCCAAATGATTAGTTCAAGTTGAGAAAATAAAAAAAGAAAAAAAAACGAAACAAACCAACTACCAGGCCGAAATAATGAAAGCCTAGTAACTCCAAATTCTACAAACAATGAACTGAAACTTAGAACCGTCCAACGTCTTGAGTGCAATGGTACTAAATAGTTTACGTGCTCTTTTGTAAATATCATTATTACTGTCCTTAATCATTTCAACTTTCATATGCCATCCAACCAGATTTCTGAATGTACAGAGCCAAATCCTCCTTTATCGATTTGGAGTCACCACAAATGACGGCACTGAAATAATAAAAGTCTTCATAAATTACGACACCTACGGCAGCTCAAAGAACAAAAGTGTTATGGTGCACTAAGTCACTTCTCATCAAAAATCATATATATTTTAATAAATCTATAAAATCTTAAGTTTTAAATATTTTTTAAAAATGTAAGGGTAATAACAGATATTACATAATAATTTTTTACTATACCCTCTACCCCCCTCCCCCATGTAAGAGAAATTTGATTGGCTGTTATAAATTTATATATCTAACATAAGAAAATCAGAGACCCCCTCTCCCCTCAGGATATTACGTAATATCTGTTATTACCCTAACTGATAAAAACTATTGTATGGGTGTGGCGACATAGAGAAGCTGTCTGGTTGTCACCCCCAAGCGACAGGTCTAGAGTTCAAGTCCCACTGGAGACGAATTGAAAAATAGGCCTGTGTTACAGTAACATTCGTTCATCGATCGGTTGGGTATACTACCTGTAACCTTGGTACCCCCATCTTGAATGAGAGCATCGGCGTAGTTGTGTAAGTTATACAGACAAATCCAAGGGACCGGAACAATTGAAACCCGTTTGGCAAGTCCCGAGTAAGGAGGTAAGAAAGATCTTCCAACGGTACTACTGAAGACCGGAATTTCGACTAAAGACCGAAGAACCGGACGGAAAAAGCCCTATAGCAAAAGGGGACACCAACTTGACCACCGGAGTCGTACTGGAGGAAAAGGACCTATGTTATAGAATTAGGTACCAAGGAGAGGGAGTCCATCAGGCGCATAAAGCTGGGCTGACCAATCCTTCTGGGCTAACTGGTTTGGTAGTTTGGGAGAGATCGGTAAAGGTTGGAAGAAGGGTTGGATTTGAGTACTGGAGATCGAAATGAACCTGCAAGGGCAGACGGAACTTACTGGCCAATGAGAAGTGGAGGCATGTACATGTCAAGACCCAACGGAGCTCTGGGCGCACCCATATGGGAGTCTTAGGACGTTAAGAGGATTTGGGACTACCAATACAGGTATAGCTGGTACAAGTGCATGTAGTGGTGTGAAAGCCGGGTCAGCCGGCCGCCTCATGATACCATCCAACTATGCTTGGTACTGGAAGCCTCGGCCGGGTCAGCCGGGCGCGGCAAAACATGTCTAGATACCTCATCACCATAGCGGGGAGTACAGTTGTTCGCATATTTCCGAATTCAGAACACTAAATCCTGGGTCCCGAAGTCGCAGGAAAATTGGTTAGTTACGGCAGCATGCAGGCTTGAGATACTTACCCAATGTGGTAGAGGCAGCTGCATGGCTTGAGATACGAACTCCCAAGAAGTACGCTAGTAAGGAATCTTGGGTGTACCAATTTGGAAGTACAAAGCGCCTACCTGGAATCACATACACCAAATTAGAAGTGACGATACTAGAAAATGTGGGTAAAGTGGCGGACATGTGAATACTAATCAGCAGCTGGGAAGGAATGTACAAAACCAGGCTGGCTATATAAATGGGAATATGGCAGGCTCTGGTAGGTTTAGGTCGTGAATAAATAGTCCAAGTCTTGGTACTTAAGTAGATAGTACAAA
>QKWP01001024.1:10510-31814 GCA_003550325.1 Gigaspora rosea
TAAAAAAAAAAAACAAAATGTTTTCTAAAAAAAAAAAAAATTTAAGTTCAAAATCTCTTAAGATCTCTTAAGCCCATTTCATCCACAAGCTGCCAATGATCATAAATATATAAACCACAGGTTGTATGAAAAAACTTAAAAAAAAAAACTGTTTTGGTTAATTTTTATTTAATTTTTGCATTTTTCTAATTTTTGTATTTTTTTGATTTTTGCATTTTTTGATTTTCATTAGTATATTTCAAATATAACATTTATAAAAATTACCCAATAAGCATTCTTTCAAATATATCTATTTTGCCATTTAGTGGGTTTCAAATATAACCTTTTTCTTCAATACCTATTTTTCAAATATAACCTTTTTAAAAAACAGCTATTTTTTAACTATAACCCCACATAGATTATTTGGGGTCCTGCATATGGGGCCATTGCAGTAGAAAGGGCCGAAACTCGGAAATATATAATTTTGAGAAAATCATGTTTATTTTTTCGGACTGATCCGGGTCAATCAAAAATTATGCGATTTGATTGGTTGATCATATCGGGTAATCTCGTGACTTACAAGTCTTCTAAAAACTTTTTTTAAAATATCTTGATTTTTTATTATGCAAACTAATTTCCATTTGTAATTAAAAAGTATAGCCCACCTCAAGATTAATCCAAATCTTGAAAGAACTCAAATTTGATTGTTAGGGGAGTTTGGGCCCTTTCTACTGCAATGGCCCCATATATTGTTAACTTAGTAATAAAAAAGTTTTAGATGGGAGCATGCCATATTTTACTTATAGTAATTTTCATATAAGAGTTCTGTCACGAATTTTTATATAGTTAGCCAATTGTTTTTTGATGATACCTCGCCATCCACTAGGCCAATTTGGGTGATCTAACCACTATTAGATGCGTCTCAATGAGCTCTACAACTTTCAATTAGTGGACATATATCATTAACTTAGTAAAAAAAATTTTAAATAGAAGATGCCACATTTCACCTATTCTCCAGTTGATGGGTGAATTATCAATTAACAATATTAAAATTTTATATATAAAATTTTATAAAATATATTAAAATTTAAAAAATTTTAGATATAACAAAAAAATTTTCTATATTAGCAAATTTATAGTAGCGCAATTTTTTGAAAGATCTTGCAAACCTGCAAAATCTTTTAAAAAATTTCGCATATACAATATATTTTAAAATATTTTGCAATATACAAAATATTTTAGGCAATATTTGAAAATGTTTTCAAAAGTGAATTCCAAATATTTTTTAAAGAACTGGCTAAATCAGTAAATATGTAATCTGGATTATACCAAGAACGCATTGGACTATATTTTTGAAATACTTTGAATATATTAAAATTAATCTACAATTTTGTATTACAATATTAGATTAGATCTTTTATTTATAAATTAGATCTTCTATTCATATTATTTTTTTATTTTATTTTGTTTTTTTTTATTTTCATTTTGTTTTTTTTTGGTTTCACTTTTTTTTGCTTTTATTTTATTTTTTTTTATTTATTTATTTTTAATTTTTTTTGCACTTTACAAGAACACCAACTCTTTGCAAAAAAACTAACAACTTTTCAGCACTTTGCAAGAACTTCAATTTGATTTTGCATACCAACTCAGACTTCTGACATTTTGCAAAAACATACAACTGATTTTTCAGCAATTTTTAAATTTTTAAGAACACTTCTTTAAAGAAATAATTTAGTTAGGCACAAGTTTTTGCAAATTTTTGCAAGATTTTACTTCATTTATTTTTTCATTTTATAGTTTTTTGTTTTTGTTTTTTTTGTTTTATTTTTAAAATTTTTTTTATTAATTTACTTTATTTCAGCAATCTGTAAGAACAGAATCTTTACTTTCTGGCACTTTGCAAGAAAACCAAGCCAGACTTTTTCAGACTTTGTGACTTTTTTGGCATTTTGCAAGAACATTAACACAGTTTTCGCAATTTTTGAATTTGCAGAATGCGAACTCTTATTTCAGAAAAATAAAGATTTGGTTGGGGCTTCATTTATTTTTTTATTAGTTTGCTTATATTTTTTGTTTTTTTATTTTTTTTTTTTACTTATTTTTTTAATTTTTATTTTATTTTATTTATTTCTGACTTCTTCAACACTTTGTGACTTTTCTGCAATTTACAAAAACACTAGCTTTAACTTCTCTAGTACTTTGCAGGAATATACTAGATTTCTTCAACAATTTGCAAAAACACCAATACATCTAAAAAATAGTTTTTTATTTTTTTTATTTCTTTACTATTTTTAGAAAGTACTTAGAAAAGAGAGTGAAATAAAGGTTATAACCAAAACCAAAAAAATAGCCAAAGCGAAAACAAAGAAGCAAAGGTAATAGCTAACTATAAGATAAGCAAAAATAAGTATATAGAGCTATTTTTGTATATAGTAATAAAATTAAATACAACGAAGTGCGAAAGTAGTTAAAATAATATGTAATAACATAAAAATAATACTATAAAGAATTCTTATCTTTTTTTTAGTTTTAGTTTTATTAGTTTTTTTTTTACTTTTTTACCGTATATATAACCTTTTGATAGATTTAGTTTATATAGTGTTATAATTTTTATCATATCGTGCAGATAAAGTAGCACCTTTATTTTTATTCTTCTTTGCTTGTTCTTTGGGTTTTGTTTTTCTTTTTTTTCCTATTTATTTTATTGGTTTGTTTTGTTGTCATTTAGGTTTTTTGTCTTGCTCCTATTTTATCTTTTTCCTTTTTTTATTCTTCATCATGAGTAGCTCAGAAAGAAAGTTTTTTTAGAAGAAATAGATTATGAAGTAGGTAGCTAATACTAGTTATACACTATCTGTTGTTTTGGTGAAGGCCGATTCATTGGTAGTGCTTAAAAATTAGTATAGTAGCCAAAATTGGGCACCAATTTGGGCAGCTAGCTTCGCATTAATCATTACAGTTAGAATATATAATTATGTAACCTCTATGTAATTTTCTAATAAAGATCAGATTGGTTACAAAAATTAAAAAAAATACTATAAAGAATATATAATAATTAAAATATAATATATAATAAAATAGAGAATTGCTAATTTTTACTAGGAAATCTCAGGTTACATAATCTGCATATCAACCAATTATATTGCAAGATTGATTTTATATAAAACTTATATTTTTTTAATCATTTTTTTATTATAATATTTATTTTATTAATTTATTATTTATTTAGCATTTTTGAACTGTCATTCTGTATCAATTTCTATCAAATCTCTATATCTAACTATAAACTTGCTTTACTCTAATATTACTACTAACCCACTACTCCCTAACTCTAACCCTAACCCTAACATAAATGAACTTTAAAGAATTTTTGCTGTGCTACTCAAATCAGATTTCAAGATCAGAACGAAATATAACACAATTAAGAAAATTCAAAACAAACATCCATTTTGTCAAAAATCGCTTATCTCTAAAAAAAATCAGCATAAGAAATTAACTTTGTCAAGCAATTTTACTTTGCTGTGCCACTACGAATTAGATTTCAAGATTAGACGAAATATAACACGATCAAAAAAAATTCAAAACAAAAGTTCATGTTGTCAAAAATCACTTACCTCTCAAAAATTAGTATAAGAAATCAACTTCGTTAAGCAACTTTACTATATAAACAACTCCCCACTGATTCCCAACTCTGACAACAAAGTTATGAGAATTATTTTTTAAGGGCTCTAATCTAACATAAATGTACTTTAAAGAATTTTTGCTGTGCTACTATGAATCAGATTTCAAGTTCAAACAAAATGTAATATGATCAAGAAAATTCAAAACAAACGTCTATTTTGTTAAAAATTCCTTACCTCTCAAAAATCAATAAAAAATCAACTTTATCAAGCAATTTTACTATATAAGCTACCCCTACTGATTCCCAACAGGATCTCGAAATATACATAGATAGGTTAGGTTAATTATAAAGTTACTAAAAAAAGAAAGATTTATAGAAAAAACTTCAAAAATAAGCAAAAAAATTACTATAAATAGAAAAGATCTGTATAAAAAGCCTCAAAAATAAGTGAACTCATACCTGACCTATCTATGTATATTTTGGGGTCTTTTCTCAACTCTGACCCTAATTCTAACATAAACGAACTTTAAAGAATTTTGCTGTGCCACTACGAATCAGATTTCAAGGTTAGACAAAATATAACACAATCAAAGAAAATTTTCATTTTGTCATAAATCGCTTACTTCTCAAAAATCAGCATAAAAAATCACCATCAAGCGATTTTACTATTATAAACTACTATATCACTAATTCCAACTTTGACCAAACCCTAAAATAAACAAACTTTAGAATTTTGCTATGTCACAAATCTGACACACATTGAAGAATTGCTATGCCGAAGCAATGAACGAAAAAGCCAGACTCCAAAAAACAACATACCAGAACAAGAGTCAGCACCAGCATACAACAATACCAAGCGATATACTAGCAAAAAAAGCAATATATTAAAAATACAACAACTAGTGCACCAGCATACAACGACACCACAAAGAGATGGCACCAGAAAAATTGGAATATCTAAAAAATGCCACTAATCAACTACACTACAAAGTGCTGACACTCTCAAATAATGACACCAAAAAACTAATGACATCTGCAAATTTATTGTAACGCAATCTTTCAAAAGATCTTGCGAACATGCAAAATCTTTCGAAAGATTTCGTATTCGCAATATATTTCGAAATATTTCGCAATGTATTTCGAAATATTGCAGGTTTCAAAATATTTTGAAAATGTTTTCGAAAGTAAATTCGAAATATTTTTTGAGCGGACTAGCTGTGACTGGCTGGATCAGTAGATATGTAACCTGGGTCATACCAAGAACGCATTGGACTATATTTTCGAAATACTTTGAATATATCTAAATTAATCTGCATATCTGTATTACAAGATCAGATTAGATCTTTTGTTTATTAATTAGATCTATTCACATTGTTTTTTTATTTCGTTTTGTTTTTTTTACTTTCGCTTGTTTTTGCTTTTTTTTGCTTTCGTTTTGTTTTTGTTTTTTTTTATTTATTTATTTTTAATTTTTTTCGTATTTACAAGAATACTAGCCCTTTGCAAGAAAACCTACAACTTTTCGGAACTTAGTGCATGCCTACTCAGACTTCTGAAACTTTGCAAGAACACACAACAGATTTCACCCAGCAATTTCTAAATTTCCAGGAACGCTACTTTAAAGAAATGAGCGCAAGTTTTCGCAAGTTTTTGCAAGTTTTGCAAGTTTTTTGCAAGTTCTTGCAAGGTTTCGCTTTTTTTATTTTTTCATTTTATGTTTTTTGGTTTTGTTTTTTTTTGTTTTATTTTTTTATTAATTTATTTTATTTTGATACTTTGAGAGAACAGAACTCTTCCTTCCTAGCACTTTGCAAGAAAACCTACCCAGACTTTTTTGGCACTTAGTGACTTTTTTAGCATTTTGCAAGAACATTAATATGGCTTTCGAGTTTCTGAATTTGCAAGAACATGAACTCTTATTTTAGAGGAATGAAGATTTGGGACTTCGTTTATTTTTTTATTAGTTTGTTTACATTTTTTGTTTTTTCGTTTGTTTTTTTTTTTACTTATTTTTTTAATTTTTATTTTATTTTTATTTATTTTGACTTTTTCGAAACTTTGCGACTTTTTCGGCACTTTACAAAATTTCTCCGGCAATTTGCAAGAACACCAACACTTTTGAGAAATGGTTTTTTTTATTTTTTTTTACTTCTTTACTATTTTTAGGAGGTATTTAGAAAAAAAAGAGCAAAACGAAGGTATAACCAAACCAAAAAAAATAGCCAAAGCGAAGACAATAGAAAACAAAAAAGCAAAGACAATAGAAAACAAAGAAGCGAAGTTAATAGCTAACTTTGGGTGAGCGAAAATAAGTGTGTAGGGCTAGTTTTTTGTATATAGTAATAGAATTCGATGTGACAAAGTGCGAAAGTAGTTAAAATAATATGTAATAATGTAAAAATAATACTATAAAAAATGTATAATAATTAAAATATAATATATAATGTAATATGTATAATATATAATAATAATAAATAAAAATATAAAATTTAATAATGCAAAAATTTTAAAAATTTTTGAAATATGCGAAATATTGCGAAATATTGTGAAAAGTTGCAGATTTATGCGATAATATGCGAAATATTACCTCCTGCGACCCCAAAATAAGATAATTAGATAGGGTTTGCATTGTTTTATTTGGTCTATTTCGCAATATTGCGCAATATATTTTGCATTATTTTGCAATATTTCGCAATATGTTCCGAAATATTTCAAAAAAAATATATACCGAAATCTTTCGAAAGATTGCGGTTCTTTCGAAAGATTTCGCTCAATTGCAATTCTTTCGAAAGATTTCGGTATGCAATTTCTTTCGAAAGATTTCGCATATTTATTTTGCTGATGTAACTCTTGTAAATTTTTAATAAAAGTTTAAGAAATATAATCAAAATAACCCATGGTGATCATCACCACTCTAGGGTTAGGGTGCAGCTTATTAATTTTTTTTATATAATATAGTGTATATAGATTAGATATTGGGTCCCAATTTTAGTTCTCGTAAGGTTTTCAGGGTCCTGAGCATTTTTACTTAGAGCAGGGACACGGAAATATTTCAATTATTTTTTTGCAAATATTTCGATAAAATTTCGATTATTTTGTCAACATTTTGATAAATTTCTTTTTGCCAATATTTCGAGAAATTAGATGTAACGTATATAACGTGATATTGTTTTGCATTCTGATTGGTCAATTTTAAATATCTGAAAATCGAAAATTTTTCCGTGTCCTTGACTTAGAGTACCCGATCCCTTTTACTTAGAGGATGCAAGCACCCTGGTGATGATCACGACCGGTAGATTTATTTATTTAATAGACTAAACCATTTACCAGACCAGTTTGACCAATAAATTTTTTGGTCGACCAGTGATTTGACCAACCCTGATAATTATATATTAGTAACTTAAGCTAGAGCCTACCAAGAATAGTGGACTGTATTTCCATATGTCTTTTTTAGTTATGTTAATAAATTCATCTGATCGAACAATAATAAGATCGACTATAAGCTCACTAAAGTTGCAAACATAATGCCATAATTTGGCTTAATTATAATAAGTTATGACAAAAAATGCTATTACTAATTATGATTAAATGAGTAATAGTATTATATCTGCACCTCTGGATCTGACACAAAGAGGCTGCTTTTTAAATCTCATATGCAGCATACACCCACGTTCCTGGTTTCGCGTAACAACGTCGCTCAGCTATCTTATCTTATATCTGTATATTGTTACGCTATAGGGTACAAAAATTTAATGTCATATATATAAATTTCTAAAATATACATTAAAAATTTGGATTTGGTATGGAATTATGAAATTGGGATGGGCTGGCTATTAATCGCCCTGCTTAAATGACACCCCAAATAAGGAATTTTGGAAAAAGTTGGGATGGGTTGGTTATAAATCGCCCTGCTTAAATGACACCCCAAATAAGGAATTTTGAAAAAAGGTTTGGTATGTACGTATATAACATCGATATTGGTTCATATTCTGTCGCGGAATTACCTTATTATAAATAAGGAAATAAAAAATATAACTAGGTAATTTTAGAAGTCCGTTAAAGCCGAATGAAATGCAGCATCCGTTCGCTTATTATGCAATCATATAAATTTGATTCACTATTATTTTCTCGATACGAATCAGCCCGAAGAAACAAAAACAGCAAAAAAAAAAAATTACAAGAAATGAGGGTCTAAACCTATCTCTGGGCAATAATAAAAAATATTGGGAGGGCAATTTTACTATAGAACGTGCCCTAAAAACCCTAATCCCAAATTAACACTTACCGTAACTTTAATTAAATAGTCAAAACCATAATGACCGGTCTACATTGTCCAAATTTGGTCTGTTTGTAATATAGCAATTTCATATAAATTAGAATTTATCCATCCTTCTCAGAGTTAACTTGATTCCCAACTAGATTTTTAAGCACATCTACATAACTTGAACGATAGCTGAGTTCAATATGTATTTTGAATAGTAAATTTGTACTATTTTTATTTTATTTATGTCATATTACGCATCTAGTAAACACTTTGCCTACCGATCCTATTATTGGCTAACACTATAGCTAGTTATCTGCAACAGACTATCCCTCTTACTAACAGTTACTATGATTTTGGGGAGTTTAACGGTTGGTTCAATAATTGGGAATCTAGAGATTCATACGCTAATGCAAGTGGAATAAGTGGTCATAGATTCTCTGTGAGTGGACAAACGAATGGAATATGGTATTGCTGTGAGAAGAAAAAACCATCCCTCATGGCTAATAAAAGTGCACTTGATCATTTAATAACAGCTATTCCTTTTACAAACACTTATTATGATTTTGGAGAGTTTGTTGGCTGGTTTAATAGTTGGGAAGCTAGAGATGGGTATGCAAGTAATATGTATGATCATAGATTCAGTATGGCTAGACAAACGAGCGGAAAATGGTATTGTTGTATGAAACCGGATGCATTTAAATGAATATATTGTCGTATGAACTCAGATCCATATAATTATTTTAAATGGAGGTGAATATTAGGTACTTGCAGTAATGATATGATATGATCTCGACGAATACAATTTCATGATATTATTCGTATATTGTTGTTCCCAACATTTTTTCATTTTTATATTAATAAAGCAAAATTTTGATATTATCGGTGAGGGCAAAATAGGTAGGATTAGATCTTTTACTGCATCAATTAAATCAGGAGAGTATCGATCATGTAATACTATCTGTTGATGATTAGTCTGTGGTGTTTTAAATTTAAATACTGGATACAAAATATGCGCGCAAAAACTGCTCGATGCGTAAGTATTGAAGCAGTTATGTCTCGAATCATGGCGAGATCGGACATGCAGGTTACGGTTCACATTATTAGTTATCGTATAGAACGGACAGGATCTCTTACGATTTTAGCTGCATATACGGGTATTATAGTCGGAGGGACACTATGGTTCAGTGATGGTATGTCACTATGTCCAATTGGGTTCAGTTTTTTTTTGGACATATGTCCATTTTCAATTGGACATATGTCCAAAAAAAATTGAAACAAATTGGACATAGTGACATGCCATCCTAGCTATGGTTAGCATAGTGGTATAAAATGATCCTTTAAATTCAGCAAATTTTTTTAAATACAATAGCCGATTTAATAGGCATATATTTACAAAAAAAAAAAAAATCCATATCATGACATATAAGCGGAGCGAGAGAAGTATTTCAGCCCCTTAAACAATTTTCTGAAACTCGATTTATTTTGTCAAATTTGATTTATGTTGTTTGATTATACAAACTAATTTTCCGTGAAAGAAGGAGAATTCTAATATATAGCAGAAATCATTATTCCTGACTATATAAAATAAATTTTTTATTTAACTAACCTTTTATGAACTTCTAATAAAAGAGTTAATTTTTGTGATTCGAATAATAACAATATAAATAAAATTCGTCTAATGTTTCCTGAGATATCTTAATTTTTCTTTTACTCAAGAACTATCAACCCAATTTTAGTCATTAGAATTACAAAAACTTTGAATAAATCTAACTATAACCGGTAATATACAAATAAATATATACTGTATAAATATATATGCATATATATACTATATATTTAAATATCCTTTGACCAATTTGACCAATACTAAACCCTTTGACCAACTAGTCAAATTGGTCAAACTGGTCTGGTCAAGCTTGACCATTGACCGGTCCGTGCCAACCCTGATAATTATGGATTCACAATGGATAGAAAGCTCTAAATTTTCTATTAACTTATTTATTAATTCATTTTTAAGGTACAAATCAAAAATGTATCTGACATGAAACGATAGAGCCAGCCTTCACAAGGCGTACAATAGCGAAGAGAAAGAAAACCTTACCTTACCAAGACAAATGGCCTTAAATACCTAAGAAAATTTCCATTCTCCTGAATCACCAATTCCTGTTTGTAATTGCAGAATTGTATCATTATCCTTTATTCCTATTGCTGAAATTACTAATACTCCGAATTTCAAATAATCATATGCAATCATATACAAGTCATATAACAATAATAGCTATGTACTGTACGTACCCAAAAAAGAACAACCATAAAAGGATACATGACAAATCCGGAACATGATGGACATAAAGTTATCTGATCTTATCGGGCATGATCATTTCTGATGGCCTCTGATGGTTTCTGATTCTGAGGAGTCTAGAAACTTTTTCAGTAACGTGACTATTATGTGGTATGGCGCATTCGGATTAACTTTTTGGTTTTATGTTAAGGTTTGGAGTTAGGGTTCGTAGGTATAGCTTTAAAAAGACACTCTACATGTAAAATCGCGTTCCACATTTTTATATGGTTTTCAAGACTGATCTAAATACTAGTTTTCGAGTATTTTCACTTTTTTCTTTTTTTTTCTTCTGGTACACGTGTTTTCTTTTGATGTTATGTATAAAATCTGATCCCAAAAGTATGTGAATTTTGTGCACTTTGTACACATAATTTATGTGAACAATTTTAAAAATTTGTGCACTATATGGCTTTGTGATATAATTAAATTTATATGAATATTCCCTTACTGGTAACACTATCACCGTAAGGCCAAAAATAAAATAATATAGTGTAATATTAAAACCAGATACAGAATATTCTAAATATATATACAATAAATTATGTGCACTGTGTGCTCTATATGCACATCTTCTGTATTTTACTAATGATTTTGGTGCACTATTTAGCCCCAAAGTATGTGAATTATGTATTTCTAGCCAAAAATATGTGAAACTTTTAAAACATGTGCATATGAGCATATTGTGCACATAGATTTTTACACTGGGCTAATCTATTAAACCTAAAATTTCACAAACATGTAATAATATGCACTAAAATTCTATTGGTCAAAAAAAATCACAGCACATTATTGCATTTTTGATTAAAAGTTAATATTTGATATCAGATATTAGAGTAAGAGTGAATGTTTGGATAATGTTGACAAGAGCCTTATATATAGCAAAATTTTCAATAAATGTTTTTTGTTAAAATGCAGAAGTTAGTTGTATAAGCCAAATTTTGTAGTATAGACAATTTTTAAAAAAGCTAGCTGTTTTATTTCATTTTCATATTGTATCTAATTCTGTGCTATAATTGGTCCAAAATCATATGTTTGCAAAATTTTTATACAGTTTCTATATCTCATTGCTAATTCAGAACAGTTAAAATTTATGTTTTTCAATTAGTTAATTTTTATATGCTATATTATGTTACTACAAAAGTATCTAGACTCCTAGTGTAGTTTGTTTCTGATCAGCTATGACTATGGCCAACAAAATAAATATATAAAATCTTTGTAAAAAATTGCATGCCAAAATCTTTCGAAAGAATTGCAATTGATATGAAATCTTTCAAAAAAACTGCAATTTTTCAAAAGATTTCAGTATGCATTCTTTCAAAATATTTTGAAATATATTGCAAAATATTGCAAAATATTGCAAAATAGGCCAAATAAAACAATGCAAACCTTTATTTAATTATCTCATTTTGGGGATTGCAAAAAGGAATATTTCAAATATTATCATATAAATCTGCAGTTTTTCACAATATTTTACAATATTTCATATATTTTTTAAAATTTTTTAAAAGTTTTGCATTATCAAATTTTATATTTTTTATTTATTATTATTATATATTATATTTATTACATTTTAAATATTTTTAATCAATATTATATATTTTATTATATATTATATTTTAATTATTATATATTCTTTATAGTATTATTTTTACATTATTATATATTATTTTGACTACTTTTGAACTTCATCGCATCTAATTCTATTACTATATACAAAAACTACTTATTTTTGCTCACTCCACAGTTAGCTATTATTTTCACTTCTTTGTTTTCTATTGTCTTTGTTTTGACTATTTCTTTTGTTTTGGCTATACCTTCATAGAAGTGTTTGTGTTCTTGCAAATTGCCAGAAAAATCTAGTATGTTCTTGCAAAGGCCGGAGAAGTTAAAGCTAATGTTTTTGTAAAGTGCTAAAAAAGTCACAAAGTATCAAAGAAGTTAGGAATAAATAAAATAAATTAAAAATTAAAAAATAAGTAAAAAAAAAACAAATAACAAAACAAAAAATGCAAGCAAGCTAATAAAAAAAAATAAATGAAGTCCCAAATCTTCATTTTTCTGAAGTAAGAGTTTGCATTCTTGCAAATTCATAAATTGTGAAAGCTGGGTTAATGTTCTTGCAAAATACCAAAAAAGTCATAAAGTGGCAAAAAAGTCTAGGTTAGTTTTCTTGCAAAGTGCCAGGAAATAAGGGTTCTGTTCTTGCAAAATGCTAAAATAAAATAAATTAATAAAAAAATTTTAAATATAACAAAAAAAACAAAACCAAAAAAATATGAAACAAAAAAATAAATAAAGCGAACCTTGCAAGCACTTGCAAAAACTTGCAAAAACTTGTGTAAACTTGCATTTATTTTTCTAAAGAAGTATTTTTAGAAATTTAGAAATTGTTAGAAAAATCAGTTGTGTGTTCTTGCAAAGTATTAAAAGCCTGAGTTAGTATACAAAGTCAAATTGGTGTTCTTGCAAAGTGCTAAAAAGTTGTTGGTTTTCTTGCAAAGTTCTAGTATTCTTGTAAAGTATAAAAAAAATTAAAAATAAATAAATAAAAAAAAACATAATAAAAGCAAAAAAAAGTGAAAACAAAAAGAAACAAAATGAAAATAAAAAAAACAAACCAAAATAAAAAAATAACATAAATAGAAAATCTAATTTATAAACAAAAAATCTAATCTGATTTTGTAATATAGATTTGTAGATTAATTTCAATATATTCGAAGTATTTTGAAAATATAGTCCAATGTGTTCTTGGTATTCCCAGATTAGGGAGCTGACAGAAATCACGTGATTTTTGGTGAGTGGGTGGGTTAGCCAATGTATCACGTGTAATTCTGGCTAGAATTATCAAAGTTCGGCCAAAATTATAAAAAAAATTTTTAATTAAAATTATAAATTTATATATAAATTTAATATTAAATAACTTTTGATCTACTAGACCAATTTAGATAATTTAACTACCAAAATGATTCTCTCAAAGAGAGAATTCTAACAAACCTAAAATCATTAAATTCCAATTACTAGATCGTAATATCAATATAGATTTGTATTACTATAAATATTATATAATATTTTAATATATTATACTATATAATATTATATAATCTAGATTGATCTTATGATCTAGTAATTGGATTTCAATAGTTTTGGGCTTGTTAGAATTCTCTTTTTGAGAGGATTATTTTGGTAGTTAAATTATCTAAAATGGGTTGGTAGATTAAAAGTTACATAATATTAAAGTTTTTTATTAATTAATATATAAATTTTTGATTGGCTAATAAGGTATCAGGTCGACTCGACACAAAAACTCTCTCCGCTGATCCCTGTGACCAAATTTTAGCAGAAACAAAATCGACAAAAACACTAAAAACAACACAGAATATAGGGAACTAGATATAACAAAAAATAGCTTTAAGCAGCAGGAACTAGTTACTCTAAAACAACAGCATACAAAAACCACTTTGGACTAGCACAACTTTGGAAAAACAACTTTTTCAGAAAAATTTTTTAGAAAAAGTGGGGACTAGTAAAAACCCTGTATCGCAGATCAGTAGTGTATAACAAAACAAACACGTAACTGATCAAAATAGATAAACAACAAAACAAACATGCATTGCAACATAAACAAAAAAAAGTATTAGTTCAAGTATACGAAACTAGCTACAACTAAGCCTCAACAATAGAGAGTAACACAATACAACAATAAGTCGAAATAACAGGCTCCAAACAACTTTAACACATGATCTATAGTAGGAAAATATAAGATCATCATAGAATATATCAAAGAATTTAATCAGCTATTCTGCCATCAAGATCAAAAAATTATGTCGATATTAAATGAACAGTATCACAGAGTGTTCAAGAGAGATATTGAAATTGCAGAATTCTTGGGTATAGAGAAACCAAAAACGGTGTATATAATTCATACTGCAATTGAAACATATAACTGGATACAATATAAACAAGCAGTAAATGGAGCGAAAAAGCTTAAGGAGAAGAACCTGGTACCAAAATACATTAAAGATGTTGAAATTAAAAAACTGTGTCAAAAATAGTATTTGCAATTACGGAGACTAGTGAAATTGACTATGGCAATAATGAAATCAAACAACAAATCTTTAATGTAATAGAAGCGCATCTTGAGAAAAATAGGATAGAGCCCTTTGAAAAGGAGAAGATACTTGAAGATGATAAGAATTTAACTAAATGCTTAGCAAACAGAGCAGTTAAGAAAAGTGATAACAACAGGGTAGATACCGTGCCCAATGGCGATATACCAGGAAGCCAAACTGGAAAAGAAAAAGAAAAAGAAACAGAATATATAAATCAAAATTCTGTACCGGAGAAAGGTGATGAAGAATGTTCTAATGAAGAATTAAAACAACAGATGGGAGAACAATGGTATACAATATGGGATTTACCATACTATATTTCGAAAAAAGAAATAATTGCGTTAATTAAACGAAGAATAAAAGTCCTAGACGAAGTTTTCATTTTACACAGTAAGAACAGAAAGACAAGAGCGGAACTGTATTGGGAAGGAAAAGATTCCTTCAAGTCAATTGAAACAGAGATTGAAAACATTTGGGTCTTGCCGTTAAAGGATGGAAATCTAGCGAGAATCACAATGGGCAACAGTGATAAAGAGCAGCTCGTTCTGAGAAGAACATTCTACGCAAGGCTTAATAACCTACTAACGAATACAAAAGAAGTGCTTTTACTTAGACAACTAAGAAGAATTAGGGCAAAAGCAATATACATTTTCCATAACAGAAATGGAAATCCTAGAAGCCAAGCAGTTGTTGAATTTGAAACAAACGAAGATAAAGAGAAAGTGACTCGATAGAATATCCATTACTACAACAAGGCACTCTGGTGGGATTCAAACACGAAGATAGAGATTTCTAAAAGTCAAGAGCAAATATGGCATAGAATGGAAAACTATAGGGAGCATGAAAGATTAACCCAAAAAGCTAAAAATAAAGAAGAGGTTAACGAGGTGATTAAACCAAAAGTCTTGGTACTAGCTCAAAACAAGAAAGAAAAACAAAAGGCCTTAGAAAGCGACCAAGAGCTAGAAGATATAATTGAAATGATCACGAAATCGGTCCTCAAAGATATAAAGGGGTGTATAGTCGATATCATTAAGAAGAATCCAAGACTCAAAGGGGCGGTCCCTACTGCTCCTAATTGGTGCACCAGTTGAAACATATGAAAAAGAACTGGCTTCTCAACAAGAAGACTCCTCGACAGGTCCACAAATAGACATTAGAGAAAAGAAAAAGGAGGCCAGTTCTAACCGAAAGGAGTCGCTTAGTGTTCATAACAGTAAAAACATTAAACAAGATTTGAGTGTACTTAGGTTTGGTTTTTATAATATCAATGGGATTAGAAGTAACAAAAGTAAACTTGAGGCACTGGTAGACTTAATGGAAGAAGATAAACTGGACATTGTAGGAATTTGCGAAACTAATGTAGCAGAGAAGGAAGGTAGATAGCTGTTAAATCAGGAAAAGGACATAATAGGTTTTTGGACTGAAGCAAGAGAAGAGAAAAAGAAAGGTTTCGGTATTGGTATCTTAATTAGGAATAAGTGGGCAAAACATGTGGCCCAAGTAAACAAATAGGGTGCTTATGGTATAGAACTATTTTTAATGTTTAAAAAAATAGATTTCAGCATCATTATAGTATATGCTCCCCCTACAGACGACAAAATCAGAGCTGAAATTAAAAATCTTCTGAAGAACAAGATCGAAGAAAAAAAAAAGAAAGAAAGAAGATTTATTTTGGCCGGGATTTTAATTATGAAAGACAGGAAGAGGCAATTCGTAGAGATAGAGAGGGTAAAAGAAATAAAATGACAGAAGATACCTTCTGAGAACTAGAAAACAGTGGATTCGCAGATGCATATAGATAGATAAATCCAAACAAATACGAACACACTTGGAGTAATAGTCAAACGAAGTCACGTATTGATTACATATGGGTTTCCAAAGAATTAAAAAGGAATATTTTGGAAGTACAACATATAGATATGTCAACAACTATAGCAAGTAATCATGTTATCGTAATGGCAAATATAACAACAGATATAGGCCTAGTAAAATCAAGTCGCTCTAAAAAATCTAACTTTAACTTTGCAAGACTGATGGTAGATATAAAGGAAGTAGATGAAGATCATTGGACAGCATACACTTAGCATTTAGAAAAGGCCTTAAGTGCGCAATGGAAAGATGTTGCCAAAAGTATTCACAAAAAAAAGGAAACAGACCTTGAAACTTTAAATAAAAAGTGAAAAGTTATCAAAGACTGTATTATTGGTTCTGCAAGAAAACATCTTCCTATGAAGCGCAAAAAGAAGGAGATAGTGCAAGACAGTTCTAACACAGAAATTAAGGCCTTAAGAAATAAGGTTAAATTGCTTAGCAAAGTGTACAGGAAGTGCAAATGCAATATAGGAAAAAATATAGAGGTAGCGAAGGGTGATCCTATAGTAAAAATTCTTCGAAGTTTGGTAATAGCAGAACACGAGACACCACAAAGATGGACAAGAGAAATATTAGATAAGGTAAAAGAAGAGTGGAAACAACAGTATAACCTGTGGACAACAGAAAAACGAAGAATAGAAGAAGAGGAAATAAGACGAAAAATTGAGGAACGGTGTGATATGCTAGTAACTGACCAAAGAAGAATGATAAATAGGCTTTTAGATAGACATAGTTATAGGATTACTGAAGGTAGAGTAGTAAAAGATAAAGGTCAAAACAAGATGTATGAACGAAAGGTGGACCAAGGCTTATAAACTGTTACAAGAAATAGATAATGAATGGTATAGTGACTTAGCCAGGGAAGTAAGCGAACAAGAATGGCATGAAGCATTAGAGAAAACAAAGAACAACTCAGCTCCAGGGGCTACAGGAATCACTTATCTATTGCGTAAATTTGCAATTTCTTGCATGAGAGCGGGAAAGATTCCAAGTGAATTGAAGAAAGGGATTTTGTACCCGATCCCAAAAAGTGAATTTTGGAATTTTAACTTATTTAATATTCGCCAATAATGCCCCTTGAAACGTTAAGGAAAATGACAGTTCGCATCTTAAATACTAGATTGGGTCAAATATTCAAAAGAAAAAATATTCTAAAAGGATGTTACTACACAGGCTTACAGGGAATTGTACGAATATCCCAATACAAATATTTAACAATATCTTAGAAGACACTCGGAAAAAATAAAGAACTGTGGGTATTGATGCAAGACATTAAAAAAGCTTTTGATTCAGTAAGCTTGGAAATGTTAGAATTGTCGCTAAAGAGATTAAATTGCCAGAAAACATCGTTAATTTCCTTATTGACCTGTATAAAGAAAGGAGAATTGAAGTGGTAACTGCCTTCGGATATAGCATAGAGATAGTTGCAGAAGTTGGAATTGATCAAGGAGAGGTGGTTTCGCCTCTGGTATGGCGTATATACTACGATCCGCTACTCAGAACAATACAAGAACAGGAATCATTCAGATATTTTCTTGAGGTTGAGTGGCCAGTTGACTTAACCACAGGAAAAAGCAGGAAAGAAAAGCTGCGACAAGCCGTTTTGACATACGCAGATGATACCACATGGATTGCCAAATCTAAAGTGGATATGGAGAATATTTTAGCAATTGCAATCGAATTTTACCAGTTAAATGTCATTAAAATAAATGGGAAAAAGTCTGAGCTGGTAGTTCTAAATTGTAAAGATAAGGCAGTTGCAATAGAAATAGGCAAAGGAAAAGATAAAGTCATGGCAAAGAGAAAGGACCAGATTGCAAGATTTCTAGGAATTTGGATCTCAAAAAAACATGCGCTAAAATGTGTTAAAAAGGTCATAAAGCAGGAGATTTGGGCGCTAACTCATTGCATAAAGAAGAAGAAAATGACGCTTAGTCATCTTATATGTATAAACAATAAAGTGCTAATTCCGAAAGCAGAGTACAAAGCACAAATAGTGATGCTAAGTAGAAATAACTGTGAACAATTATATAGACCCTTTTTGAAATTAATAAAATCAAAAAGTGGACTTGCAGCTAACACAGCATATGGTGTACTAAATCATAAAAATATTGCTGGGGTTCAACTACTCTGGAAGAGTACATTAGCGCATCATGTCAGTAATCTTGCAATTAGACTTAACAATATGGAAAGGCTCGGCCAGTCCACTTGGATAAAACTAAAACAAGCACAGATCTCGAATAAATGTATTAGTGCAATTACGAGTCTGGAAAGTGATAGACTCAATGAAATAGTAAATACCCACAACATGTCCGTCAGAGTGATTAAAGAGGCAAGAAAGATCGGCATCACATTTAGTAGTAGTATCTGGGAGAAAAGTCTTAAAATCACTCAGCAAGGCACCGAGATAATTGAGGTCTTGAGTGAAAGAGCCATAAAGAGCTTTTTGAGAGAAAAGTTATTAAAGCTTTTTCTATTAGAACCTCTATTGATACAAATAGCACGTATATGTTGTCTTGGGAGTGTTTAAAAAATCTGAGAAACCAAAAAGGTTCGGGTAAAAAACCAATTTGGTTAGAGGAATTAGAAGAAGCTTGTTTGGCAAGTACAGAAACAAGAGAGTTAAAAGAAGCGTTCAAGCGAAGTGGAAGAAATATGTTGGTACTAAAACCAGAACTAAATGTGATTGTAGAAGACGGAAGAAAATAAGAATTAATTGTTTTCAAAAACAATGAAGAAACTCCACAGATAGGCAAAGTTAGAGTCAACAAAAAACGAAAGAAAACCTATCAAATCGAGCATTGGAGAAAAAAAGAAAATATAAAACCAGATGAGAATGAAATAGAACAATACAAAGGTTGTGCACAAGATCAAGCGGGAAAAAGTGGAGAATGCACAATATTCAAAGCTTTCAAAAGTCCTAAACGTGCGTTAAATAGAAGGCTTGTTAAAAAGCGAGAAGATAGAGTTTTGTGTGAAATAAAGTGTGCTGATTTAGTATACAGACAGGACAAAGATGCAAGTAGCAATTTAGAAAGAGAACGGAAAGTATATGATATTGTGGTAAAGTGTAAGGAAGAGGAAATAATAGATGAATAGATAGATAGAGAAAGTACGCGAAAAGAGTTGAAAGCCCTGAATGAGCGCATGAAAGGGTGCCTTGAATGGTATATCTATACAGACAGCTTCTTAACCTAGGAAGAGGTTCAAGCAGGGGTTTGTAAGAAAAGTATGGGGATTGGCTAGATAGCATATCCCAAAGAAACAAAACAAGTGTCAGGATTCGTCAATCCTCAATTCAACGGAGCCTTGTTGGATTGGCCTTCGACAACAAGGGCAGAAATGGACGCGATTGCAACAGCACTTTTGATGGTCCCATATAAAAGTAAAGTGGAATTATTCTCAAATAGCATAAATGCTATAAGCCTAATTAAAAAAATGCGAAAGCCAAAAAGCTTAAGAGAAGAAGTTAAAATAAGCAACGGTAGCGTCCTGAAGTTGATACAGAAGTGCCTTGAGGAAAAGGAAATAGATTGGAAGATTGTTAAGGTTAAAGCACATACGGGAGTTGAAGAGAATGAATATGCAGACAAGTTAGCTAAAGAGGATCTTAAAAGCAAAAAGTGCTTTAAGATCACTAGTAGTTGGTTAAAGGAATGAGAATAGTTCCTAAATGGGAAAAGTACATAATAGATAGACCAATTAGAAAATTTGTAGAGGAAGTTACAAATACGGTTTTTGATGTAGAATAGAAGGGGTTGCCGGGTATTATAGATATATTAAATGAGGAGGAAAATAGTAAGGAAGTTGACTGGAGTAGCACATGGGGTCAGCTAAATAAACTAAAGGGCTGTAATTGTAGGAGTATAAAGCAAAGTAGGGCCTGGGTCAATAGGATTAAACATATGGACAAGGCCCTGCCGGTAATGGCTTTACTGCATAAAAGATATCTGGGAGTGTACGAAATCGATCGGTACATAGTGTGTTTTAGGGAATCAGAAACACAAGACCACTTGGCAAAATGTGAGATATATCAAGGCCTATAGAGAAAAATAGAACGTGAGGTCAAAGAAGAAGTACTTATTAACAAAGATACAAAGAAGAAAGAAGTTGACCCAGAAATCTTTAAGGCCATCGAAAAAGTACTTTTGGTGAAAATGAGTTTGAAAAGATTAGGAAACGGAAGTTAATAATCCAAGGCTTAGTTCCCGCAAGTCTTGAGAAAAAATCAATGGTGGAAAGATATTTTAAAAACAAAGCATTTGAAGCTTTGAGTTTGAAATTCCACGAAAAAATTTGGACACTATGATGTGAAGCCGTTGCAGAGTGGGATGAATTAAGTGGGATGAAAGAAATGAAAAGAAAAAGAGTTAACGAAAATGAAGAAGAAGAAGGAATAGATGAGAGAGAAAAAGCCACAAGAAGTCGAAAAAGGCAGAAGAAAGACGAAAAAGAAAAAAATGAAGATGCGTAAAAGAAACGAAGCAAGAAAAATTTCAAAGAATTTTCAATGATGCTAAGAGTATATTGTTCAAGTGGATTTCCAGCTTCACGAGGCCGGCCTGACTTTCTGCAGACCGGCCCTTTAAAGAAAAAGACAATTTTTTTGGTCAATCTTGACATTAGCAGGCAAAAGCTAGTCAATGAATTTTTGACAGATACCTTAGAAAGTTAAGGCCACTCCAATTTAAATCTATGTTTAACATAACCCCCCCTCTAGATTGAGCAAATTATGGGGGAGTTAAACAACATATATATCCCTTAGATTGTAACACAGGCAAATTTGCCTGCGTATTTTAAAATTTTTAATAAAATTTTAAATATTGATTTTAGCCATATATTTTCTAAGTAAAAAATATTCTTTGAGTTTTGTTTTAGTAACTTTGTTATAAATTTTTTTTTAAAATCATTAGAAAACTTTAATATAATAAATGTTTAAAGTTCTTGTATTGGCATTTTTACTATTAAAATTTTTCTTTAGATTTTTTCAAATTTTATATGTTCCCGTCTATAAAAAAAATCTTTACTTCTAATACAAGTCTTAATTTTTACAAGTAAATCATTAAAGTTGCAATAATGAAAGTTGTCATCCTTTATATAAACTACAATATTGT
>QKWP01001024.1:37925-63671 GCA_003550325.1 Gigaspora rosea
TTTATTTATTAATGTCAAGTACAGAAATAGGATAGTAAGTTACAATTATATCAGGATAATATATAAAGAAATACTATATTTAAAATTTCTAACTAATCATCTAATGATCTATGCAATAGGGCAAGCCTATCACTTGCAGTCAGGGCAAACATTAAACTGCTACAGAAAGAAGATGTGACATTTTACCTCATACTTTTCTATTTTAAACTAAAAGGTTAAATTTTTAGTTTAAGAAGGCTAGAGGAAACCAAATCAGCAAACTCTAAAAAAATATATAATTAAATATTTTTTTAGATGCTAAACATTTTTTAAAAAAATTAAAAAAATTACTTCATATTACCTGTGATGATCATCACTAGTAATCTACAATACATAAAACAAAATAAACAAAACAAATAGTTTGTATTAAATAAAAATTAAATTTTTTTAATATTAGGGTAAGAGTAAAAGTTATAGGGTTTTATATATAGTAAAATTTAGCAAGGAATTTTTTTTTTGCATAAAAAAAAGTAGTTCCATAGACAAAATTTTAGATTAGAAGCAATTTTAGCAATTTTTTAAAAAATTCTTTGTTTTTGTTATACAAAAATTGATCTACATATTACATCTAATCCTGAATTTTAATTGGTAAATTGATTACTAGTGATGATCACTAGTAGTAATAAATAGCAAACTTCAAAATTAAATTAGATTATCTTAATAAAATTTTAAGTAATTTCAATTTATAAAATATTTCAAAATGTTCTAAAATATTCTAACCCATGTCCCAACTGTCCCATGTACAACACTATAGAATAAACTATCTATACCCCTGTACAGATTAAGTTTTTTCAGTAATTTTATTTCAATTACAAAAATCAGATAATTATTTAAAAAAAAGAAAGGGTAAAAAGTTAAAATTATATAAAGGGCCGTGACAGATATTACGTAATATCCATTTACTATAAGAGTACCCCCCCTCCTCCCCACGTAAGACGATTCTAATTGGTCGATTTTAAAAAAAAATTTTGGAGAGTGGCGAAATGTGGCGTTTTCCATATAAAAGTTTTTTCTTACTAAGTTAACGATACATGTCCACTAATTGAAAGTTGTAGAGCTCATCGAGACGCATCTAACGGTGGTTAGAACATCCAATTCGGCCCAGTGGATGGCGAGATATCGTCGAAAAACGATTGGCCAACTATATAAAATCCCATGACGCAGATTACATATAAAAATCACTATAGGCAAAATGTGGCATGCTTCAATTTAAAACTTTTTTTCTTACTAAGTTAACACTAATTGAAAGTTGTAGAGCTCATCAAGGCGCATTTAACAGTGGTTAGATCATCCAAATCGGCCCAGAGATTGCGAGATATCGTCGAAAAATGATTGGCCGACTATATAAAATCTCTATGTAAACAATGTTTACACAGAGATTTTATATAGTCGGCCAATCGTTTTTCGACGATATCTCGCCATCTACTGGGCCGATTTGGATGATCTAACCACCGTTAGATGCGCCTTGACGAGCTCTACAACTTTCAATTAGTGTTAACTTAGTAAGAAAAAAAGTTTTAAATTGAAGCATGCCACATTTTGCCTATAGTGATTTTTATATGTAATCTGCGTCATGGGATTTTATATAGTTGGCCAATCGTTTTTCGACGATATCTCGCCATCCACTGGGCCGAATTGGATGTTCTAACCACCGTTAGATGCGTCTCGATGAGCTCTACAACTTTCAATTAGTGGACATGTATCGTTAACTTAGTAAGAAAAAAAGTTTTAAATGGAAGCACGCCACATTTCGCCTATAGTGATTTTTATATGTAATCTGCGTCATGGGATTTTATATAGTCAGCCAATCGTTTTTCGACGATATCTCGCCATCCACTGGGCCGAATTGGATGTTCTAACCACCGTTAGATGCGTCTCGACGAGCTCTACAACTTTCAATTAGTGGACATGTATCGTTAACTTAGTAAGAAAAATAATTTTAGATAGAAGAACGCCACATTTCGCCACTCTCCAGTTGACAGGTGGATTATCAATTAATAAAAATATAAAAATTTGGCATCATGCAAAATTTTACTAATGAAATATACCTTTGGCTACTAAATAAACATTCTTAGCTCTCAAAAATACATTATTTTAATATATAATTATATTTTAAATAAGTTTAATTAGTGCTAAAAATTATAATATATTAGTAATATATTATATTATATATATAATTATATATATTATATATGTGTAACGTAAGACTTTGGCTTACCCCCCTCCCCCTATGATATTACGTAATATCTGTCACAGCTCAAATAACCTAAGAAATATATATTAAAAAGGAGAATAGTATTGTTCTTATTATACTATATTGGTAATCTCATTAAGCATAATACACCAATCTGATACATTTGAATTAAAATATAATTATCTGAAATTTTACATACAAGTCACTCTCATTATAGTGAAGTCCTCGGGCTGTAAAATTTCTTCACTATATTGAGAGCCTTTTATTATAGTAATAATAATTCTGTTCTAAAAAAATTCTTCACTATAGCCAATCTTCACTATATCGAGAGTTCACTATAACGAGAGTGACTTGTATTAACTTGCAATTAAATAAATATATTTAATTTTTGAGCATTTATAGAACATATTTATAAAAAAATCTAATTAATTTTTGCTTATATATTGTTTAAAAAAATCTCAAAGTTGGTTAATTTTTTTAAAAAAAATTTAAAAAATTAAAAATTTTTTATATATTTATAAATTAACCAATCAAATTAAGTATTTTTTCATGCTACTACGCAAGTGCTTTAGTGTAATCTTAGTTTATAAATTTGCAAAATTTCAATTATGATTATTATGTAGAAAAAAAGTTATACTAAAAAAATTAGCTATTAAAATTAGTTTACTATATAAAAATTAGTACAGTCAACCCTCCATAAATGCAACTCGTAGGGACAAGCCTACAACGTGCATTTAGGGAGGTTTGCATTTAGAGAGAGCCAATTAAATTGCAGCTTTTAAAAACTAGATCACCAAGTTTGTGTAACTTCTACCAAAACTGTATAACTTATCTTAAATACTAAAATTTGATTGGCCACGTGCATTTAGAGAGGTTAGTGTAATATAAAATGTTATTCAAGAGAACGTGCATTTACAGAATATAGAACGTGCATTTAGCACTAATAACTTTTTACGGAATAGAAAAAAACGTGCATTTAGAGAGGTATTGCATTTATGGAGGTTGCATTTATGGAGGGTTGACTGTAATTTTTTTTAAATGTTAAAGGTAAAATTAGTAATTTTATTTAGTAAAATTAATAATACTTATATATAAAAACATAAGCAATTATAAATTTTTTTTAGAAATTAAAATTTATATATATATATGTTGTACCCCAGATCTAAATTTGTCCCAATTGTCAATTGGAATGGCCCAGATGTCAATTTTATAGCCAAAAATAAAAATTGTCCTAAACTGATCTCTAACTTTAATTTTACTCTAACCTTAAATTTAATTTGGCCCGATTGTCATCTGGGAAGATTGACATCTGGGCACAATATATATATATAAAATGAACCTCTAAATTTATATTTTATATTTATATCATTTAAAATATATTATTTATTAATTTTATAAACTTGCTATAAAAGCAAGAGAGAAAGAAAAAAACTTTGGGTATTATTGCAAGATATAAAAAAGGTATTTGATTCTGTAAACCTCACGATGCTAAAACTCACAATAGAAAGAATCAAATTGCCGATGAGAGTCATAGAATTTTTATTAGATTTATATGAGAATCAGAAAATTGAAGCCATTACTGCATTTGGCAATAGTCGAGAAGTAAATACAAAAGATAGTATCAATCAAGAGAAGGTGGTATCTCCCCTCATATGGAGAATATTCTATAACCCATAGTTGAAGATAGTGCAGAATCAGAAAAATTTGGGTACAAGTTATTTGTAGAATGGCCAACAGATATCATTTTAGAAAAGATGATCAAAATCTCTTTGAATCAGGTAGCACTAGCATATGCGGATGATACTACATAGATTGCAAAGTTCAAAGAAGACCTTATATCAATCATAAGCATAGCAAATGAATTTTACAAGATTAATGATATAAAAATAAATAGGAAAAAATCAGAACTCTTAGTAGTCAATGGTAGTGGAACAGAGTTTCATGTAGAGATGGAAGAAAATAAAATATAGTACAGGCAAGAGTGCAGACTATGCAGTGTGATTTCTGGAAGTATAGCTAATAGAAAAAAGAAGAAGAGGTCATGTGTGCAAAATAATCCAAAAAGAAATAGAATTATTAGTATATATCATTAAGAAAAAAAAGATTATATTGAGTCAACTAATCTATATAAACAACAAGATACTGCTGCCAAGAGCAGAATTCGGGTTGCAAACAAAGTTCCTTAGTAGAAATGAATATAAAAAACTACAATGTCAATTCTTAAGAATATTGAAGCAAAAAGTGGTTTAGCCCTAAATATGCCAAATAATATATTAAACCATTAAAACATAGTAGCAGTGCCATTACTATGGAATAGTCACGTGGCACATCACATCATGGGACTAACATTAAAGCTCAATGATATTGAAGAGGCAGGTGATTCAACGTAGATTTATATCAAACAGGCACAAGTTCATAATAAGTGCACAAAATCGATCCTGAGTTTAGAGAAAGAACAATTAAATGCTTTGGAAATTACACATAATATAGTATTATAAATAATAAAAGAAGTTTGTATATTGGGCTTCAGATTTGAAGAAGGGCATATGAAAAAATGGTTAGAAATTGTAGAAAAAGAAACAGAGATATATAAAGAGTTAAAAACGGTCTGGAAAAAGATTTTTAGAGCAGACCAAATTTGCATTTATACTTGGTAGAGCAGTTGATTGATAAAGGTAGTAAAAAATGTTAACATAGAAGCAAATTAGAAACATAAGAAACAAAAAAGGGTCAGGAAAAAAGCCAGGATGGTACACGATCCTAGAAGAAAAGTTGATTGAAGATAAGTATATAATACAAGTCAAGAACAAATTTAGGCAAACTAATGGAAACATGTACGCAGTATAATCATAACTAACACAAATATCGAATGTCACTAGAAAATATGAAATGATTGTTTTTGGTGATGAAAATAAGGAAGCCCAGATAGGAAAAACACTGGGAAGGAAAAATTCAAAACATATATTAGTAGTAAAACATTGGCAGAAATGTGAAAGTACAAGCAATATGAAGCAAGAAATCGAACAGTGCAAAGGTTGCGAAGAAAACCAAAGGAATAATGAAAACTTGTGTATAGTATACAAAAGTTTAAAAGTGAAAAACAGATAATAAGCAAGAGATTAGTTAAAAGGACGAAGTATAAAATCCTATATAAAAAAGATTTAACAAATATAGGAACAATAGTAGCGAAAAACTTGCAAAAACCAAATATAGAAAGTAAACAAGCAGAAAGAGTAGTAATTAGCTGTGTAAGAGCAAGATTCTGAGGGAATGGATCCCGGATAAGAAAAAAGCTAAAAAAGATGAGAAAAAAGCTCAAAAGGAAGCAAAAAAGGAATATTTTTACAGACAGTTCCCTGGAGGTAGTAGAAATACAAAATGTCAATATAAGTAAACGCAGATAGGAATCAGATAGAAAGCATACCCAATGAATATATAGCCCGAAAAAGTTAATAAAAATATAAGCTTCCAAAGAGGTGACATTCGACTGGCCATCATCAACAAGGGCTGAGCTAGGAGCTATTACAATGGTGTTATTAGCCCTGCCTTGTAAGACTAAAGTAAGAATAATTACAAATAGCAAAAATATGATAAAGCTAGTTAACAAAAATATCAGTTACAATTCAACACAAGAGGAGCTAAAGTTAAGCAACAGAAACTGGCTAAGGACAGTGTAGTCACTTGGACGTGTCCATACTATGTTTTTTGTCCAACGTCCAAGATTGACCAAAATTGTCCAAGCCTATGTCCCATGTTTAACTAATCAATAAAGTAATTTAAAAAAATATATAATTATATATTTTTTTAGGTGCTGAACTCATTGGTAAAAAAATTAAAATAGATTATCTTAATAAAATTTTAAGTAATTTTAATTTGAAAAAATGTCCAAAATGTCCAAAAAACGTTCAAGTGACAACACTGGCTAAGGGTAATTAAAAAATGCATCCATAAAAAGAAAATAAACCTAGAGCCAGTTAAAGTAAAAGCTCACGCAGGGGTAAGAGAGAATAAGGAAGCAGATAAACTCACAAAAAAAGGTGCCGTTAGGGGTGTAAGATTTAGCTTAAATAGTGAATGGACAAAAGGATTAAGAACTGTACCAATGTAGAATAATCATATAGTAGATAGACTATTAAGAAAATTTGTACAAGTGCTTTCGACAATATATGATGTAGGTTGGGCAAATTCAGTTGCAATAGGAACAGATATATAAGCCGGGAACAGTAGATTAGAAAAGCACATGGTTACATCTGAATAAGTCAAAAGGTGGAAATTGTCATGACAAAAAGGGAAGTAAAAGATGGGTACAAAAAATTAAAAGAATAAACAAGCAGCTGCCAATGATGTCAGTTCTGCATCAAAAATATTTAAAAGTTTATACAGAAGACTAGTGCATTGCATGTTGTAGTGAAATAGAGATACAAGATCATATAGCAGAATGCAGTTCGTTACAAAAAATTTGGAAAGATAACAAAGCTAAAGTGTTCAAGAAAACTATTGAAGATAAGAAGTTAGAATAGAGCTTAGAGATGGGCAAAATACAAAATTTTTATTTTAGCATGTCATATGCATGCATGTTTTGCATGTATGCATGCATGTTTTGACCAAAGTTATGATTTAATTTCTTAATGCTGGCCAAAATTAACTGCATGGTGCCCATCTCTAATAAAGCTTTAATCGAAAGCAACAATGAAAAATCTTATGAGCCGGAAACAGTAACGAAGATAATAAAGCAAAAAGAAGACTCATAGTACAGGGTCTTGTTCATGTAGTGAAGCAAGAAGAGATGTTCATAAAAATAAAGAAGAAGAATGCGATATTTGAATGAATGAATGGAAAATTTACAGAGAAAATATGGAAACCCAGATGCGAAGCCATAGCAGAATAGAAAAAAGAAAGAAACATATCAAAAATAAGAAGATGTAAAGCTGACAAAAGGGTAAACAATAGCAAAGAAGTGTAGAGTCGTCAAAAAAAAAGGAAAACTACGCACAGAGGAAACTACCAAAGGCGGGTCAGAAGCTATGGACAACCTATGGGTAAATTTGAAGAGATGGTGAAGGAAGCAAAACACATCCTTGAAAATTGAATAGAGGGTTCGACGAAACTATACTGGAATATTGTCAACCAAGCTATGAAAAGATACAAAATAAGAGTTAATTCTGACAAAGCTAGCAAGAGCTTATTGGTGATAATTTAAAAGTTTTCTATGTGTTAGAAGACTAAAAATTTGAAACAAATCTTGATTGTAGCAGATCTCATTTAGGTACTTCAGTAACCAGATGAGTCTTATTGTGATAGGAAGGGAATTGTAGGCAGTAGTTTTAAATCCTAAAGTAGTATACTTATATCTTAAATAATAAAAGCAGGATTGCCCAAAAAAAATAATAATAAATAAACTTGCTATAAAAGCATATTTTATATAGGGAACTGTTATTGCCACCCCCTATTTTTGTTAATTCCATCACATCCAGCCTCCAACCCACTTTCTAGCCCACTTTCCGGCCTAAATCATGTGACCCAAGCAACAAAACAAGGTCACATGACCAAAAAATTTTGTCTAAAGCTACTTAGTAACACAAATTCGTAGTGCATAGTTTGTGTAACCTTATTATCCAATCAAATTATAGCGCCAGAATTATAGATTTTAAAGAATTTTATTAATAAAATTCTATAAAATCTTATAATTCACAAAATTTTACTAAAATCTAAAATTATGCACTAAGTAAACTTGTTCAGCACCTATAAATATATCAAATCGGCATATTTATTTTTATTTTACTTGTAATTGGGAGAATAGATGCATAATTTTGGATTTTTGATCAAAAAAGTCAAATTTAAGCATCTTTTCTCCAAATTTCAAGTAAAATAAAAACAATTATGCCAATTTGTGTATTTTTAAATGCTAAACAAGTTTACTTAGTGCATAAAGTCAGAATTAATTAGTAAAATTTTGTTAATCATAAAAGTTTACAGAATTTTATTAATAAAATTCTATAAAATCTTATTATTCACAAAATTTTACTAATTAATTCTAAATTTATGCACTAAATAAACTTGTTCCTCATATAAAAATACATCAAAATGGCAGAAATTTTTTTATTTTACTTGAGTTTTGGAGAATAGATGCATAATTTTAGTTTTTGGATCAAAAAAGTCAAAATTATGCATCTATTCTCCAAATCTTAAGTAAAATAAAAACTATTCTGCTATTTTGATGTATTTTTAGATGCTATACAAGTTTACTTAGTGCATAAAGTTAGAATTAATTAGTTAAATTTTGTGAATAATAAGATTTTATAGAATTTTATTAATAAAATTGTGTAAAATCTTATGATTAACAAATTTTACTAATTAATCCTGATTTATGCACTATGTAAACTTATTTAGTATCTAAAAATACACCAAATCGGCATAATTATTTTCAAGTAAAATAAAAATAAATCTGCCAATTTGATGTATTTCTGGATGCTGAACAAGTTTATTTAGTGCATAATTTTAGGGTTAATTAATAAAATTTTGTGAATAATAAGATTTTATAGAATATTATTAATAAAATTCTATAAAATCTTATTATTCACAAAATTTTATTAATTAACCCTAAAATTATGCACTAAATAAACTTGTTCAGCATCCAGAAATACATCAAATTGGCAGATTTATTTTTATTTTACTTGAAAATAATTATGCCGATTTGGTGTATTTTTAGATACTAAATAAGTTTACATAGTGCATAAATCAGGATTAATTAGTAAAATTTGTTAATCATAAGATTTTACACAATTTTATTAATAAAATTCTGTAAAATTTTATGATTAACAAAATTTTACTAATTAATTCTAACTTTATGCACTAAGTAAACTTGTATAGCATCTAAAAATACACTAAATCGGCATAATTATTTTCATTTTACTTGAAATTTGGAGAAAAGATGCTTAAATTTGACTTTTTTGATCAAAAATCCAAAATTATACATCTATTTTCCAAATTTCAAGTAAAATAAAAATAAATATGCCGAATTGATGTATCTTTAGGTGCTAAACAAGTTTACTTAGTGCATAGTTTTAGGTTTAATTAGTAAAATTTTGTGAATTATAGGATTTTATAGAATTTTATTAATAAAATTCTTTAAAATCTTATGATCCCGGTACTATAATTTGATTGGATAATAAGATTACACAAACTATGCACCACAATTTGTGTTACTAGACAAAAATTTTTGATCATATGACCTTGTTTTGTGGCTTTGATCACATGATTTAGGCCGGAAGTTGGGTCGGAGGCCGGATAGGGTGGTATTAACAAAAATAGGGGTGGCAATAACAGTTCCCTTTATATAAAAATCACTATATTTTGTATATTTACAAGCATTTATTTATAAATTATACTAATAAATTTTTTTTTAATTTTAAAAAATTTTGGACTTAATTAGGCATCGCATGCTGCGATATGCTTGTATATCGCACCCCAACTATCTACCAATTAATTTGAAGATTAGGTGTAACGTGCAAATTTTTTTTGTATAACAAAATAAAGAAATTTTTTTTTTTTTTTAATATTAGAGGTGTAGCTCTTGCCCCAAACTTTATTAATACTTAAGCAAATTGACATATAGTGGTGCCTTTTATACATACATATTATATACAATTATTGAGACTAGGACTTCAGGCCATGAAACCTTTTATTCACAGCTAAAACCCACCAGAGCCTTCAATATTCCCATTTATATAGTTGATCTGGATTTGTACGTCCCTTTCCAACCAATAATCAACGTCCACATGTCCGCCACTTTATCCACATTTCCTAATTCATCACTTCCAATTTGGTGTGTGTTGCCAGGTAGGCGCTTTATGCTTCCAAGTTGGTGTACCCGAAATCTGGTTACCCAGATAATCCCTTACTAGCGTACTTCTCAGGGTCATATCTCAAGCCATGCAGCTGCCTTTACCACAAGGGTAAGTATCTTAAGCCTGCATGCTGCCGCAACCAGCTGGTTTCCTGCGACTTGAGGACCCAGGATTTAACGTTCTGAATTTGGAAATGTGTGATCAACTGTACTTCCTGCTATGGTGGCGAGGTTTCTGGGCATGTTTCGCAAATGCTTCCAGTGCCAAGTATAGTTGAATGGCATCATGAGGCTAGAGGAACCCGATTACTACTGCATGCACTTATACCAGCATATACCCATATTGGTGGTCCCAGATCCTCATAATGTCCGAAGACTTTCATATAGGTATGCCCAGAACTCCGTTGGGTCTTGACATGTACACGCCTCCATGCTTCCACTTCTTATTGGCCGAATAGTTCTGTCTGCCCTTGCGAAGTTCACTAAACCCCAGTACCCGGTCAGTCACTCTTTGGATCCTTTTCTCCAGTCATTCCAGACTACCAATCCAGTTGGCCCAGAAGGATCGGTCTGCCAGACTTTAGGTGCCTAAGGTCTCCCTTTCCTTGGTTCATGCTTCTATAACACATGCCCTTTTCCTCTGGTACGACTCTAGCAGCCAGGTTGGTGGGCCCCCTTTGCCATAGGGGCTCTGGCCCATCCAAATTTTCTGGTTAGTCACAGCCAAGATCCTTTTCCCTGGTACAGTCGAAAGTCCAGCTACCTTTCTACTCAGGACTTGCCAAGCGGGTTTCAATTGTTCTAGTTCCTTGAATTTGTCTGTGTAACTTATACAACTATACCAAAGCTCACATTCAAGATGGTTGTACCAAGGTTACAGGTAATATATCCGACCGATTGATAAACAAATGTTACCATAACACAGGCCTATTTTTCAATTCATCTCCAGTAGGATTTGAACCCTAGACCTGCTGCTTGGGGGTGACAACCAGACAGCTTTTCTATGTTGCCACACCCATGTATAAAGAAATTTTTCTAAATTTGTAATAATAAAAAATTTTATCTACTTAACCACCTTTCACGCTCTAACAAAAAAATTCCTTGCTAAATTCTGATATATACCATTATCTACTCTAACTTCTAACACTAACACTTACCCTAACCTTATATTAGTTTAAATTTTTGTTTAGAACATTTGTTACACAAATCTACAAACTATTTACATATTGTGTGCAATGAATTAGCATATCGCAGGGTGCGTTGCATATATTTATTTAAAAATTTTATCCTATATAAAATAGGTTTATGTAATTTAGTGCATATGCATTGTAATGCATCTATCTGATAAACCAATGTAATATGAAATCGAGAAAAAATAGTGACCTTTTAAAAAATTGCCTGTGGCTTATAATTGGACCCAGGACATCTCTCATATAGGTCATAACTGGATTTTGGCCAATTTTAGTTCAATTTGCTGAAAACGACAAAATATATTTGTTTAATAACTATTGATCTAGTAATCAGAATTGAATGAACTTTTTTTTATTGTGCCTCACTGAGAGCTTTATTTTTAAAAAAAGTTTATTCAAATTGGTCTACTAAATGCCAAGATAATTGGCAAAAACTGTTTTTTGCTTTTCAAATTTCAGGGGTTTTTGCTAAAAAAAACAAGTATGACCTCTATACTAGATGTCTGGGGTCCTCTCATAATTTTGCTTATGAAACTACTTTTTGTGTTCTAACAAAAAAAATTCCTTGCACAAGGTGTGGCGACATAGAAAAGCTGTCTAATTGTTACCCCAAGCGGCAGCTCTTGAGGTCAAATCCCACTGGAGATGAATTGAAAAAAACAGGCCTGTGTTATGGTAACATTTTCATCGATCAGTCAAGTATATTATCTGTAACCTTGGTACCACAATCTTAAATGTGAGCATTAGCACAGTTATGTAAGTTATACAAACAAATTCAAAGGACCAGAACAATTGAAACCTGTTTGGCAAGTCCTGAGCAAGGAGATAAGGAAAATCTTTCGACGGTACTACTGAAGACTGAAATTTTAACTGAAGACTAAAGAACTGAATGAAAAAACCCTATGGCAAGAGGGGAACTAACCTGGCCGCTGAAGTCGTACCGGAGGAAAAGGACCTATGTTGCAGAATTAGATACCAAGGAAAGGGAGTCCATTAGGCACATAAAGCTGGGCTGACCAATTCTTCCGGGCTAACTAGTTTGGTAGTTTGAAAGTGATTGGTATAAGGTTAGAAAGAAAGTTGAATATGAGTATTGGGGGATCAAAATAAATCTTGCAAGGGCAGACAGAACATTCTAGCTAGTAAGAGGTAGAAGCATGGAGGCATGTACATGTCAAATGACCTAACAGGCTCTAGGTGTACCCATATGGGAGTCCTTGGACGTTAAGAGTGGCTAGAACTACCAATACAGAATAGCCATATAGTGATAACCAGGGTCACCTGTGCCTCATGATGCCATCCAACTATACCTGTACTGGAAGCATTTGCGAAACATGCCCAATATCTTGTCACCATATTGGAAAGTACAGTCATTTATACATTACCGAATTCGGAATATTAAATCTTGGATCCAGAAGACACAGGAACCCAGTTAGTTGTGGCAGCATGCAGGCTTGAGATACTTACCCAATATAGTAGAGGCAGCTGCATGGCTTGAGATACGAACCTCTGAGAAGTACACCAGTAGGGGGTTCAAATACACCAATCTGGAAGTATAAAGTGCCTATCTGGCAATACTACACCAAATTAGAAGGGTCAATACTAGGTAGTATAGGTAAAGTAGTAGACATGCAAATACCAATTGTAGGTTGAAAAGGGATATCAAAGCTAGATCAGCCATATAAATGGGAATATGAAAGGCTCTAGTAGGTTTAGATTAGAGATAAATTAGTCCTAGTTTCGGTATTCAATAGATAGTATAAAAATTGTACAACAATGTTGTAATGATCGATATACATCTAATAAAGCTTAACAGCAAAAAAAAAAATTCCTTGCAAAAATTTACTATAAAACTCCTTTTCTCGTCTACACACTATTCTAACCTCACTCTAACTCTAGCTAACAAAAAAAATGGGTTATTTTAGTTGTTTTGATTTTATTTTACACCAAATGCGCTATAGCACACATGCACAAAAATATTAAATTCTATAAAATAATATAAAAAACATTTTTAAATCATAAAAAAATATAGTTTGTATAATAAAAAAAAGGAATTTATTATTTGGTGCACTATACACTTAGTGCACCCCCTAGTATATAGTATATCCCTATAGTACATGTAAGGGGTTAGGGTTAGAAGTTAGAATTAGATAACTTGTGTAACATTATACAAAATTAGTACAACGTTACATAGTAATAGTTTTGTATAACTAAGTACTAAATCTTTGTATGTTATAAATTAAAAACTATATAATTTAAGGAATAATTAAATTTTAATCTCTGGTAAATTTCACTATGCCCGATCACTGATCTGCATAAGTTATATATTTAATTTTTTTTATTTTTTTTACATTTTTTTCATATCTAACTGCTACTTTTTTTTTCTTTTTATATAGTATAAATTTCTTTTGTGCCTTTTCTTCTTCCATGTTGTTGATTGTTTTATCGTTGTTCTTTAGTATTATCAGTTTTCGATATTGTCGACCTTTGGTATCATTGTTTTTCAGTATCATTACTCTTTGGTATCATTGCTCTTTAGTGTTGTCACTCTTTAGTGTTGTCACTCTTTGTTGTTATCGTTTTTGGTGTCATTGTTTTCGGTGTCTTTGTTTGTGAGTGCTTTTTGTTTGGGGTTAGTCGTTTTCATCGCTTGAAACTATTATCATAGTTTGAAGCTATTGTATGCTAGTGACATTGCTTGTGACATCGTTTGTGAATCATTGTATATTGATCTTCAAATTGTCAATATTGCTACTATCGTCACTAGTATTAATCTTTTTTTTTTCTGTTCAGGTTGTTGGTTTGTCGCTGCCTGGTCATGTCTTCGTTATTGCTAGTTCATTTTCTTCAGATTTGTCCCTGTATTGTACAAATTAAAGCAATAGATTAGGGTTAGTAGATAGGTATATAGGGTCTTGGCCTTGAAAATAACCCTATGGGACTATATAGATCTTATGAATAAAACTTAAAATTTCTAGCTATCCAGTAATCCAATTCAAATAAACTTTTTTTTATTTTGTAGAGCTTAGTGAGTTTTACAAAATAAAAAAAGGTTTATTTGAATTGGATTACTGGGTGGCTAGAAACTTTAATTTTTACCTATAAGATCTACATAGTCCTATAAGGTCATTTTCAAGACAAAAACCTCATATGATTAAAATATAACTAGGGGAGTAACAAAAATCAGGTGATTTTTTAGGGGGGAGGAGAGTAAAAAAAGTTAAAATTATATATAAGAACCTGACTATTTATATATTAAGGAAGAGGGAGGGGGGTAGGCCTCTGATAAAAAATAATCAGGTGATTAATGACACTGCCTCTAGAAGATTGTATAGATTAGTTTAATTGTGAAGTTAGGGTTAGATAGTAGTGCGAGTTTAGATGGATTAATGTAAAAGTTAGAGAGGTTAGGGTTAGGGTAATACAGGATTAATGTAATGTAAGAGCTGAATTAGAGGGGTCAGATTAGGATTAGGCAAAAGGGCAAATTAATACATTTTAGTCATATTGTACTACAGTCAACCCTCCATAAATGCAACCTCCATAAATGCACATTTTTTTCTATTCCGTAAAATGTTATTAGTGCTAAATGTACGTTCTCTTGAATAACATTTTATATTACACTAAACTTCCTAAATGCACGTGGCCAATCAAATTTTAGTATTTAAGATAGGTTATACAGTTTTGGTAGAAGTTACACAAACTTGATGATCTAGTTTTTAAAAGCTGCAATTTAATTGGCTCTCTTTAAATGCAAACCTTCCTAAATGCACGTTGTAGGCTTGTCCCTACGAGTTGCATTTATGGAGGGTTGACTGTATATCTTAAAGTATGTAAATAAATATAAAATAAATAAAAAACCTATTTGTATATACATGTGTACTAATTAATTGATTTGCAAATCCACATAAAATATAAATTATAGACCAAAATTAAATCCGATTTAAGGTTAGGTTAGAGTCAGCTTTGGGAGTATCAGTTTTGAAATTGGAAGGGGTTATAGTATATATAAAATTTTTCAATGAATTTTTTTTGTTACCTTATAAAAAAATGCTACAGGTTGTGGTACGTACAGGAATGTTTTACGGAATAGTACAGTAAAATAGCACAGACATTGCAGCAAAGGGTAGCACATAATATCATGTCATATAAAATGGCATGTTCAGAAGACACATATGTGTATATTACACACGTGTTGCCTCATTTTGTGGAGAGTGAAAGATCAGTAAAAGATTTTTTTTAAAAAAAAGAGCGATATCTCATGATTTTAATAATGAAGCTTTCCTGTGTGTATTTACAAATGCAGTTAGCTTGTTCATCTTATATTGATTATTTATATAACTTTATGTTTTAATAGTTAACCCACATCATCATCGTGATGGCACGTGAATTTATATTCATTACCCATGCCAAATCCTGTGCAAAACCTGAGCCATTTACGGTCCAATTGGCACAGACACACGGTCCCACACGGTCCACTGAATCCGAACCAACTCGGGCTATACCCGTACAAATTCGGACCTTGACCCATACCAAAATCATATGATCACATGATGCAGTGATTTTTACCACTAGTGAGTATTAAGATCGTCTATAATTTAAATATTTTTTTTAAATTTGTAAATTAATAAGAAAAATATTTAATTAATATATAATTTTTTTTACTTTTGCAGTTTCGCTAGTACTTTATTAAAATACTAAGTATATCACTATATTAATACACTTGTTTACTTCTAATTTGCAAGTCTGACATCACCCAGTTATTCTAAGGTAACCAAGTGCAACTACCGCACTAGTTTAAGATCATTTAGAAACTAGGAGCTATATTAAACCAGCCTAAGTGCCATACCAAAATAGCTTTCCACCAAATAATATTCTATCACCTATTGCCGACATACGCAAATTATAAGAGCTTTGCTTCTGCTCTATCCTCTTTCTTTTTAATTCTTCGATATTCCTTTCTCTTTCATTAGTAGAGCTTTCTGCATGCCTTGAATTAGAGTCCCTCTTCTGACTCTTCTTTTCAACAATACTTCTTGAAAATGGAATCTTTTTTTTCTCTGACAGTTTCTTTTGTGCATCCACTAGATTCCTTCTTTTTGTTCCCATTCCACGATTTTACTACATCTCTCTTTCCAGATTATTTCATGGAAATAGTCTATGCCATAAGAGGAAAATACTGCAGGATCAATTTTACATTATTATTTGTAAAGCCTAACTTAAATAAGTCTTCTTCAGTACATGTCTTATATAAGCCCTTTATAAGGCCTTCTCTTCTTTATTTTTTTCTTATGTACTGGCACTGAACAGAGAATTATGAAGCTGCTGTATTAAAACTTAATTCCTTCTCCTATTTTCATTTAAAAGCACAATATAAATTTGACAACTGTCTCCTCAATCTTTTGTCACTGCATCTCCTAAGTTTCACATATTGCCAAATATTCCTGAGTTTCCTTGGCATCTTTTCTACATACTTTATACATATCATTTTTATAGAGATCTGGACGCATTATCCTAAGATTACTAAGAGTCGAAAGCCTACCATGCAAACACTTAATCAAGAAGTTAAATTTCTTTCCTTTATATATTGAGGTATATTTCACACCACTTTGCTTTTTAATTCTTCTCCATAGACCTTCCCACGCCCATGTACAGTAGTAGTCTTTCTTTTTCATCCAACTAGAAATGCTTAACATTCTCCAATCTGCTGCTATCATTGTGTTCTCAATTTCTTTATGAGCTTTCGCACTAGCATTTTAACAAGATTGTTTTGCTAGTACATATTGTACCTAATTCTTAAGCTTAGTTCTGTATTGTGTACTACAAGTAAAGGGGCCGCTTGGCCTTCTTTTGCTAGTATATCTACCCTATCGTTCCAATGGTTATTACTATGTCCTTTGACTTTAACTATCTCTACTTTTAAATTTTTAATTCATTTTGTATCAAGAATCTTGAGTAACAAATTATAGTTCTTTTGACGTAGCCACTTTTTATTTGACTTGTCCTTTCACTCCCATTGATTTCTAGGATTGCAGCTGCACTGTTAGTATAGATTTTGATCTTACTGTCTTGTAGAGATAATAATAAAACTATTCAGATTGTCGCTAATTTAGTTTTTGTCGAAAAGGACCATTTTTGTATACTGAGATTCCCCTTTTGAATTATTTCTTTTCCATTCTTATCAACCTGTATCCATCCTAACCCTTGCTTACAACTCATTCTGTTTTCTGAAATTTTTTTGTGCAATGAACCATCTGTATAAAACACTAATGAATTTTTTGCTATACTAATATTTCTATTTAACTGCTCTAGTAGCAGATTCTCACAATAATAACTAAACTTCTGCCTTTTTATTAGTTCTATTTCTATTCTATCTATACTTATTACTACTGTTAGGCTTGCTTTAGAAATTTTATCTAATTCCTACTTTTTAACTACTCTCTTCTCTAATAAGCTTTTAACTATATCTGTTGATATATCAAAAACCTAATCACTCTCTTGTTTTTTGACACCCTGGATTGCTGTGAAAATTTCTTTCTTCGAAATCTATTGCATCTGCATCTTATTTGGCTCGATTGCTTGATTCGCTACTAATCTAATTTGGTTTCCCTTCTTATTGACAGATGACCCTTCTTCTAATAGCACTTCCTTTCTTTTTTTTTAACTACTCTTTGTATATTTATTTTGCTCTCGCTATTCTTCATTAGCACCTATTTTTTTTTCTCTTATCTAACGAAATTTCTTTTTACTTAATCACAGGCACCCTTTTAAAATTTGGAATTCCTGTTTAACTTCTCTTGTGAAAGAATTTGCAAGGACTGTTTTCTCAATGTTTTTAAACCATTAAGGTACTTTTCTTCTATTTGATTTGTCTTTCGACTGCATATATTGGCTCCATGAGATAAGTACATTTCCCTGTTCATTAAGAAGTTGGTTCAAGAAAAACAAGTCAAGAGCTACCAGCACCCTGGCGTATTTGATTACTATTTTATCTCTAAGCAAACTGCAGATTGCTATACCAGTTCCATATAGCTTCTAGCTAACTTGTGACGCTTTAATAGAGATATCAATTTTTTTTGCTCTTAATAATACCAACATAGTTTGGTTAAATTTTCTAACTTTTTCAGAAGATTTAGATTATCAACATTATAAAGTCCAAAGTCCTTCACCAAGTCAGCTAGTTTGTGATCTTGCTTAATTCTAATTTCCATAATTGCACTAATCTGACTTTCGTCATTTAATCGATTGTAAACACTAGTAATTTGCTTATTTAGTAACTTAGCCTTTAAAGTTTGAAAGTTTCCAATATTTTTATGTGTTATCACATAATTAAATGTCGTGATCTGGAGTTTGAGTTTATTTTTTGCTAACCTAATAATTGGCTAATGAATTTTGTTAATCAATATTTTTAACATTCTCGTGAGTTGAAGCAAATAACATAGCTTAGGAATAATGTATATGTTGTTGATATGCGCCAATTAACTAGCTGTCAACCTTTTCCATCTCAATGTTTGTATTGTCTGTTGCACTATTCCTTTGACTTTTAGAAACAGTTGTTTTTTATTCAATCTGCTGTTCAACCAAATACCTAGCAATCTTGTTATTCTCCCCAGTAATAGATTCACTACCAAAAGTAATACTTCTTTCTTCTATTTTTGTTTTTGGGTTGAACACAATCAGATTTGACTTTTTAATATTAATTTGTATATAATTAATCTAGAAGAACTCATTTACTATTGACAGCATCTTCTTCATGGCCTACTTGTTTGGCGCCAACCAAGTATTGTTATCTGCGTAAGCTACCACGGCTACTTTAATGTATATGATCCCTTGGTCCTAGCCTAAGTTCTGAGGTACTAATATAATAACCCAATTCAGCTGACTCTTAAACCTTTACCAAAAGAAAATCATAAAAAATGTACCAGAGCAGTAAAAAGAGAACCTTCTCTTGTTCAATTCCATTCAGCATTTCTACCAGCTCTGTAAGACCTGCTGCCATTATAATTTTTGATATACAATTCTCAAAGAGTGATATAATTAGCCCTATTGCTCTGTTTGGTATTTTGATTCTTTCCATCGTTTTCCTTAATATATTAAGTGAGACCGAATCAAATACCTTTTTCATGTCCTGTAGCACTAGCCACAGTTCTACATCCTTTTCTTTTGCATCTTCTGCTATCATCTTAACTATATGTACTGGGTGTTTGGTTGAGCCTTTGAGCAAACCGGTGAAATTCCATCTCTTTAAAATTAGGTATTTAACTAAAACTGCTGATAGTCTATTTGTCAAAATCTTTGTTATGTATTTTCTGAAAGTTTCTAAGAGAGTGATTGGTCTAGTATTTCTCAAATCATAATTCTAGCTTGTACCATTTGCGTTTGAGCACATTTCTACTCTTTAGTAGAAAGGCTAGTATTCTTAATCAAGCTATAAGTAATATCTGAGATGCCAGAAGCCGTATTGGTTTTAAGACTTTGTAGGACCAGGTACCACTATTCTTTTGTAATTTCTAATAGTATATCCTGGAACCAAGTACTCTGAATACAATTTATTAGTTCATAAATTTGTAACCATATACTCTTTCTACCAAAATTTTGCAGTTTTTTTGCTCTTATTTGATTTTCATAATGCATTTTTGTTTCCTCAAGGACTTTACTTGGACTTGTTACTAACACCTTGGTTGCTCCATCTTTTTTAATGAGTCTATCTACTACAGTACCACTTTACTATAAAGTCGGTTTAGTAAACTATTCAGTATTTTTCCTTGATTATTGGCTATAATCTTGCATCTTCACTCTATACAATCCTTTATTTCTTTTCTTTTCCACCTTTCTATTTTGTCTAATCTTTTCTTATTAACAATTTGCCACCATTCATTCATACTATCATATCAGTCTTCTAGGTCCCTATTGGCAGCTATGGCATATCGAGATTGAACTTCTTGTTTTGTTTTGCGATATCTAAATTAATGTTTAGTTTTTTCTTGTCTGCCATAATCTTAACATTGTTCTTTTTTGCTGATTGCATTCACTTGCTTATTTTGAAAATTAACAAAGAAAGCTTAGATTTTTTATTGAAACTTTCTTTGTATGCGGGGTCATTATGCACCTTTTTTCTTGGTATGCTTCTATTTGCTGCCTTAATAATACTCAGTTTGATGATATTCCAAGCCTGATTTATTAGCTGCACTTGGCAACTTCTTTTTTCAATTTTACCAAAATTAGCACATATGGTAAGTCAGTAGAAAAGAGACAAATCATTTCTAGTAAAAATTTTTTAATTTTTAAACTAAAATATCTTGACAACTATTTAATCAAATTTGCTAAAAAATTTTTTATTTTAATCTTGAAATTATATAGAATTAAAATAAAAAAAATTTTATTAAATTTATTAAGATAGTTGTTAAGATATTTAAGCTTAAAGTCAAGAAGACTTTTATTTAAAAAAAATTTGATCCTTTTCTACTGACTCACACCCACATGACAACTTATCAAACACAGCCTCCTCCTTTTGTAGCTTCCTATCCAATTACGATCTATCCCTTAGATTGTAGTAGAACACAGGCAAATTTGCCTGCGTTTTTGCACTTTTTTAGCTCTGATTTACTTTTTTAAAATACTAAAATAATTAAATAAAACTTTGTACAATTATATTTGAAAATAAGGATTACTTTTTTGCAAAATTAGTTTTTATATTATAAGAAAATAAATTATAGTTACATATAAGCTGAAAATAGATAATTTTAAGAAAAAATTTTTTTAAAAAATTTTATTACAATTTTTCTGCGATCTTATTTAGTTTTAGTTTTAGAACTATAGTTCTTAAGACAATATTGTAGTTTATATAAAGGATGACAACTTTCATTATTGCAACTTTAATGATTTACTTGTAAAAATTAAGACTTGTATTAGAAGTAAAGATTTTTTTTATAGACGGGAACATATAAAATTTGAAAAAATCTAAAGAAAAATTTTAATAGTAAAAATGCCAATACAATAACTTTAAACATTTATTATATTAAAGTTTTCTAATGATTTTAAAAAAATTTTATAACAAAGTTACTAAAACAAAACTTAAAGAATATTTTTTACTTAGAAAAGATATGGCTAAAATCAATATTTAAAATTTTATTAAAAATTTTAAAATATGCAGGCAAATTTGCCTGTGTTACAATCTAAGGGATACTCTTCCCAATCTTATATGGTGGCCTAATCGTATAAGTAAATTATTCTGTAATGTTTTCTGTTCTTTTCTATTGCTACTATTGTACCAAAAATCTGTGGGTTAAGCCATAATGTTATAGAAGCTGCCTTGTGATCGCTGCATGTGACAAACTGTATATCTAAAATCTCTACTGTGGTTAGGCTTTTCATTAGATTTTCTAATATCCATATTTGATCGATTCTTGTACTACTTGACTATTAGACCATGTGACTTCTTTTTCTGTCAGATGTAAAAATCTAAAAGTGTCTATAAAATCATTTTTGCTTAACTATTTGTGTATTTTTGAAACTCTATAACTACCAGCTCTGCTCTCTGATATTTTATTTAACTCTAGATCTACTATACAGTTGAAATCCCCTAAAATTACTATATGTGTTCGCATATCCCATTTGTTGTATATGTCTGTGATCTCATTTAACAACTTGTCTATTTCGCTTCCATTATTTGGAGGAATATAGATTGCAATTATAACTAGCTCATATTTCTAAAATAAAGCCTTGCTACCATCATAAATTCACTGATTCTGTCTATGCCACCAAGATACACAGGTCAAAACGATGCACATCGGTATAATATCGGGTACCTGATATGTATACTATAATATATATATATGATATGTGACTGATATGTGTAGGATATTTTATACACATACCCAATATGTGTAGAGTTCATGAAGGATATCGGAAACATATCGGACACATATATTACGCATATAGTATACATGCCGTATACATGCTGTATATATATCGCATATATAAATTCTGTAATGCATCATGTACCCAATATATATTATAGGGTACCCAATATGTGTAGAGTCATGTAGAATATCAGACACATATCGGACACATATAGTACACATATAGTATATATGCCATATATATATCAGGTATATATCACATATATAATTCTGTAAAAATATAATATTACTACTTCATTTTAATTTATTAAAAATATACATACTAATTAAGTCATTTAAAATTTTTTATTTATATAATATAGATAAACATTTTAAGCATTTGCTTTTTAATTAATACAATTATACAATTAATACAAAATTAGCAAGAATCCAACGAACTAACTTTAATCACATAATTTATACTAAAAAAAAAATCTAATACTAACTAATACACCCTAACCCTAACCCTAAAGTAATAATTTTAATTAATATATATGCTAGCAAATTGCCAATTTGCTATTCACAATATTAGCAACTACATATATATTAATTAAAAATAAAATATAAAAAATAAATATAAAAGAATTTAAAATCAATGATCTCATGGTGAGCCGGAAGATAAAGACATATAAAAAATATAAGCCAGCAGACTTAGCAAGATAGTTATCCATCACATCGTATGACTAGAGCTTGCCAGAGGTTTTACTACTTATATTTACACCGTCTACAATCATATATGGATTTTAAATTCAATTAACATATATGCTAGCAAATTGCCAATTTGCTATTCACAGTATTAGCAACTACATATATATTAATTAAGAAAACTAACAAGGTACCCAAAGTAAAATCTACAAGATACCCAAAAACACACCAAGCAACGTTGAAATCGGCAACAAGACACTTGAGATAGCCATGAACTCGCACAGAGACCCAAGAAGAGACAACCACAAACTCACACAGAGACCCAAAAAGAGACATCCACGAACTCGCACAGAGACCCAAGAAGAGACAACCACGAACTTGCACAGAGACCAAGAAGAGACAACCATGAACTCGCACAGAGACCCAAAAAGAGACAACCATGAACTTGCACAGAGACCCAAGAAGAGACAATCATGAACTTGCACAGAGACCAAAAAGAAACAACCACGAACTTGCACAGAGACCCAAAAAAAGACAACTACGAACTCATACAGAGACCCAAGAAGAGACAACCACGAACTCGCATAAAGACACAGAGAGCACAAAACGAAATCTATAACAAAAAACCCTGAAACACACTCAAAGCAATGTCGAAATCGGCGACAAGACAGCACCACGTAGTTATACAAGAAACATCCAAAAAAACTCCCAAACCGAAATCTCTAAATCGGCAACAAGATACCACGTGGTCATACAAGAATGCCCAAATAAACGAAGCAACAAGACACCTGAGGTAATTACGAAATCACGCGAAGAACCTAGTATTTAGAACTAGAGCGCGTCAACAAAAATATAACAAGAAAAAACACAGCACCAGTGACAAATAATATACCAAAATGTTCGACACGACACTAACGACGAAGCACCGACTAACGACTCCAACGACGAAATCTGAAGCCATTACCCGAAGAACCTAAAAAAGAAAACCATAAATTAGTATTTGAACTAAAAAGCGATTAAGGACACCAACAACTGAAAAACACACACCGAAATAAACGACACCAACAGCGGCAAAAAAAGTTGTAAGGGAGCTTCCAGAAATTATGTAATATTTTTTTACTAATAAATTTCAAAATTTTACCCCACCCACCCACACCTGATACTCTATTAGCCAATCAAATTTTATATTTTTTAAAATTTATTCATTGTTTCAATTTATGAAATTGATAATAACTATTGCTCTACTGTACCAATTTAGATAATTTAACTACTAAAATGGTTGTCTCACTGAGATGATTCTAACAAGCCCAAAATCGTTAAAATCTAATCACAGGGTCCCAAGATCGTTCAACTTTTGTGTAATTTTAATAGTGATGTTTTAGAGTCACTAAGTAAATTTCTTTAATATTGAATAACTATTGCTCTACTGTACCAATTTAGATAATTTAACTACTAAAATGGTTGTCTCACTGAGATGATTCTAACAAGCCCAAAATCGTTAAAATCTAATCACAGGGTCCCAAGATCGTTCAACTTTTGTGTAAATTTTAATAGCGATTTTTTAGAATCACTAAGTAAATTTCTTTAATATTGAATAACTATTGCTCTACTGTACCAATTTAGATAATTTAACTACTAAAATGGTTGTCTCACTGAGATGATTCTAACAAGCCCAAAATCGTTAAAATCTAATCACAGGGTCCCAAGATCGTTCAACTTTTGTGTAATTTTAATAGTGATGTTTTAGAGTCACTAAGTAAATTTCTTTAATATTGAATAACTTTGATCCACTGGCCTGTTTTGGATGATTTAACTGCCAAAATGTTCATCTCAGTGAGACGATTCTAACAGCCCAAAATCGCTAAATTATAATCACAGGATTCCAAGATCAATAAAAATATTTTTGTTTGTTTAACAATGCAAATCCTTATTGATCTTGGAATCCTGTAATTGGAATTTAGCAATTTTGGGCTTGTTAGAATCTTCTCGCTAAGACGAACATTTTGGTAGTTAAATCATCCAAAACGGGCCAGTGGATCAAAAGTTATTCAATATTAAAGAAATTTACTTAGTGATTCTAAATAATTACTATTAAAATTACACGATCTTGGGACCCTGTGATTAGATTTTAACAATTTTAAGCTTGTTAGAATCGTCTTAGTGAGATGAACATTTTAGTACTGTAGTTAAATCATCCAAATTGGTTTAGTAGAACAATAGTTATTAATAATTTTATAACTTTATACTTTTGGCCAGAATTATAAAAATTTAACCAGAATAATAATTATAACCTGATATTTTCGAGACCCCACCCACCCACTAAAAAATCATGTAATTTCTGGAAGCCCCCTAACGGCGCCAACGACGAAGAAAGGTTGCTCCAAAATGGACGATAGTTATTTTTTAAAAAAAAAATTATTAGCAGTTAGTACTGTACTAAAAAAATTAAAATAGAATAACAAAAAAAAAGAAAAAAAAGGATACTTATCTATTCTGATCTGTAACAGGAGGAAATTTAAATAAAATATAATATGAAAAACATTTAAATATTAAATAAAAACTATTTAAAATAAAGTAAATTATTAATAAAAATAAAAAAAATGTAAAAGTTTAAAAGGTTATTAAAAAAACTATTAAAAAACAAAAATCAAAAAAATCAGGACAGAAAAAAATTATAAATAAATAAAAAAAAAAATCATGCGATGATGATCTAATCTAGATCTATCATAGAACCAAAAAATAAAAATAATAATAATTAATAATAAAAAATAAATTATTTAAAAAAATAAAAATTAATAAAAAAAAATAATAATTAAAAGCTGCAATAAACATAAAAAAAAACGAAAACAGAAAAAAAATTTTAAAAAAAAAAGAAAATTAATAAAAAAATAAATATAAATAAAATAACGAAAATAAAAATAAAAAAATTAA
>QKWP01001024.1:65581-81311 GCA_003550325.1 Gigaspora rosea
GTGCTTGATATAATGTGAATAAAGATAATTAAAAATAAATATATACGAACCATCTTGGTCTTCTTGTACTGTACTTTGATAGATAAAGTGGGTTATACTGTAAAATAAAAAAATAATTTAAAATAAATAAATAAATAAAATAATTTAAAATAAATAAATAAATAAAATAATTTAAAATAAATAAATAAATAAAATAATTTAAAATAAATAAATAAATAAAATAATTTAAAATAAATAAATAAATAAAATAATTTAAAATAAATAAATAAATAAAATAATTTAAAATAAATAAATAAATAAAATAATTTAAAATAAATAAATAAATAAAATAATTTAAAATAAATAAATAAATAAAATAATTTAAAATAAATAAATAAATAAAATAATTTAAAATAAATAAATAAATAAAATAATTTAAAATAAATAAATAAATAAAATAATTTAAAATAAATAAATAAATAAAATAATTTAAAATAAATAAATAAATAAAATAATTTAAAATAAATAAATAAATAAAATAATTTAAAATAAATAAATAAATAAAATAATTTAAAATAAATAAATAAATAAAATAATTTAAAATAAATAAATAAATAAAATAATTTAAAATAAATAAATAAATAAAATAATTTAAAATAAATAAATAAATAAAATAATTTAAAATAAATAAATAAATAAAATAATTTAAAATAAATAAATAAATAAAATAATTTAAAATAAATAAATAAATAAAATAATTTAAAATAAATAAATAAATAAAATAATTTAAAATAAATAAATAAATAAAATAATTTAAAATAAATAAATAAATAAAATAATTTAAAATAAATAAATAAATAAAATAATTTAAAATAAATAAATAAATAAAATAATTTAAAATAAATAAATAAATAAAATAATTTAAAATAAATAAATAAATAAAATAATTTAAAATAAATAAATAAATAAAATAATTTAAAATAAATAAATAAATAAAATAATTTAAAATAAATAAATAAATAAAATAATTTAAAATAAATAAATAAATAAAATAATTTAAAATAAATAAATAAATAAAATAATTTAAAATAAATAAATAAATAAAATAATTTAAAATAAATAAATAAATAAAATAATTTAAAATAAATAAATAAATAAAATAATTTAAAATAAATAAATAAATAAAATAATTTAAAATAAATAAATAAATAAAATAATTTAAAATAAATAAATAAATAAAATAATTTAAAATAAATAAATAAATAAAATAATTTAAAATAAATAAATAAATAAAATAATTTAAAATAAATAAATAAATAAAATAATTTAAAATAAATAAATAAATAAAATAATTTAAAATAAATAAATAAATAAAATAATTTAAAATAAATAAATAAATAAAATAATTTAAAATAAATAAATAAATAAAATAATTTAAAATAAATAAATAAATAAAATAATTTAAAATAAATAAATAAATAAAATAATTTAAAATAAATAAATAAATAAAATAATTTAAAATAAATAAATAAATAAAATAATTTAAAATAAATAAATAAATAAAATAATTTAAAATAAATAAATAAATAAAATAATTTAAAATAAATAAATAAATAAAATAATTTAAAATAAATAAATAAATAAAATAATTTAAAATAAATAAATAAATAAAATAATTTAAAATAAATAAATAAATAAAATAATTTAAAATAAATAAATAAATAAAATAATTTAAAATAAATAAATAAATAAAATAATTTAAAATAAATAAATAAATAAAATAATTTAAAATAAATAAATAAATAAAATAATTTAAAATAAATAAAATTATTTAAAATAAATTTAAAAAATAAAATTAGAGCGAATTAAATATTAAAAAAAACTAAATAAAATAATTAAAAAATTTAAAATGAATTAATTTAAAAAAAAAATAAATTAAAAAAAAAAACAAAAAAATAATTTATATAAAAAAAAAATAATTAATTTAAATTAAAAAAAAACCTTAAACCTACTTGGTTGTTCGAAACGATTCAAAGAATCAAATCAACCAGGTAGGTTTAAGGTTTTTTTTGTTTAAATTATTTTATTTTTTTTTATATAAATTATTTTTTTTGTTTTTTTAATTTGTTTTTTTAATGGTATTTTGCTATTTCCACCATGGTTACACAAGATTTACTATTTTTAGAATTTATGCACTTGTGTTACACAAAGGTTCGGTGCATTCTTTTTGCAAAAATAATTTTTGGTTACATGCTACTAATGTTGTATAATATTACACAAGTCTAATTTTGGTAGCCTAAACCCTGGGTCGGCCAGTATTAAGCTTAATGCTGGTGGGCACTATCATGATAATGCCCCCAGCGGAGTTAGACATAATTCCAGCCCACCCTAACCCTAAATCTAGCCAATCACAAACAATTAGTTTTTAGGGTTCCTAGATTTAGGGTTAGGGTGGGCCGGAATTATGTCTAACCCCGCCGGGGCATTATCATAATAGTGCTCACCAGCATTAAGTTTAATGCTGGCTGACCCAGGATTAGGTTACCAAAATTAGATTTGTGTAACGTTACACAACATTAGTAGCATATAACCAAAAATTATTTTTGCAAAAACAATGCACTGAGCCTTTGTATAACATAAGTGTATATATTTTTTCAAATTCTAAAAATAGAAAATCTTGTATAACCATAGTGGAAATAGCAAAATACCATAGTGGAAATAGCAATTCCCTTATTTTATTAGATTAAACAGGATATTAGAAAGCAAATTATTAACGATAGTGGATTATATTAAATTTGGATCATAGTAAATAGTTTTTATTATTTTTTTTTGGTTTAATTTTTTTAATTATTAATTTAAATTAAAAAAAAACCTTTAAACCTACTTGGTTGTTCGAAATGATTCAAAGAATCGAATCAACCAAGTAGGTTTAAGGTTTTTTTTTGTTTAAATTATTTTATTTTTTTTATATAATCTATAAATTATTTTTTTGTTTTTTTTTTAAATAATTTTTTATTTTTTTTTTAAATTAATTCGTTTTAATTTTTTATTTTATTATTTATAATTTAATTTTAATTATTTATTATTTATTCTTTTCTTTAATTCGTTCTAATTTTATTTTTTAAATTTATTTTAAATTATTTTATGTATTTTAAATTATTTTAAATTATTTTTCTTATTTTACAGTACAACCCACTTTATCTATCGAAGTACATGAAGACCAAGATGGATCGTATATTTATTTAAATTATTTTTACATTATATCAAGCATGCGCTAATACTAACCTTCCGCATTACATCTAACCTCTACCCTAACCTTACACGACTATCCAACCCTATCTCTAATTTTACTATCTAACACTAACCCTTGTACTCTATCTTCTAGTTTTGACCCATTAAAACATAGATGACTCTACCGGTGGCGAAACGTTAAAACGACGTAACAAGATAATGACACCAGCGACGAAACAAGATTAAACACTACGAATAAAACGGCAGTACAAGAAAGTTAAAGACGCAGAAGAAAAATAATTAAACTGCCACTAATGAAACGACAAACAAACGTGACATTGCACTGGCAAAAACGACACTCTACCACGACCTATCTGACAAGTGAAAGTGCAACGACAACAATTGTATGACAACAATTGCAACACTAAACAGAACGACAACACCAACCAATGACGACACCAGCGACGAAAAGAGTCACCTACAATGACAACATTAACGACGAACGGTGATGCTATACAGAAATAATAAAAAAAAATTCTATATTAAAAAAAAAAAGCAAAAAAAAATGTACTTATTTGTTGATCTGTGTAACAGGGTAATCACGAGATCCCGACCCGGATCGGAGATCGATTGTGCATGTAACCAGAAAATCTCATCTACATCCTGTATCTGTCTACCCGATAGATACCCGATATATTAGTTTTTGACCTGTAATACTTTTCCCAACTATGTTTAATACTTATCGCTACACCTAGACCCTTCTTCTTATCTATTGATATATCTGACCAAAAAAATTTAAAATTTTTAACTTTTTTTTCTACAAAAAACCCTTCTTTCCTATCCATATTTGTTTCCGTTACAGCAATTATATCAAATGCCTCTTTATCCAACCACTGGCCCAATGTTTCAAATTTTTGCTAATTCATTTTTAATCCATTAATATTGTAACAACCTATTTTTAAAGTTATTTCCTTTTGCAGTAACTTTTCCTTATCTATAGTAGTACAAGAAACCCTGCTCAATGAACTAACTAGTTCATCTACTACCTTATATACAGCTGGTACACCCGTTAGGAGCGCAATAGTACACTAGACTGACTTCTTTCAATGCTATCGAGTTTGCTAGTAATGTTTAACAAAAGCTTTTTGATTTCATCCATTTCAAGTTCATGGGTCTTTTCTTCTAACATGGTACTTGTTAATTTTTTTTTCGTATAATGGTTCTCTTTAGATGTTTTAATTGCTTCAGTTCTTGTTTTTGTCGTTTCAACCTCTATCTCTCTTAAAAAGTTCTTGTTTGCTTCTATCTAATATATCCTTTTAAAAGTTTTTGTTTATACTTTCAACCTTCTTTTGAGTATTTTCATACATGGACTCCAGCTTCCATTGAAGCTTGGTATTAAAGTAAGAAGCTTTAGATGAGACTGCCTCTCCATTTCTTGCCTGTTTATAAATTCTACAACTACAACTTCTTTTCTATTGCCATTTCTATTATTGAAAATATAAACTGTTTTTGCACCTAAGTGATAAACTTGTCTTAACAACAGCACCTCTTTTGCATTCTTTGAAACATTTTTGAGCCTAGCATGGTATCTTCTTCTTTCTTCTAATACTGTGTTATCGCTTGTACCTGATATGAATCTTGCTAAACTTCCATTAAGCAATGGAAGGAACTATAAGTTAACTACCTCCTCATACTTTCTTTCATCCATCTCAACAGTCATCTCAGCTATAGTTTTGTTGTTTCTTCTATATTTAATCTGGACTTTCCGGACTTATCTATATTCTTAACTATTGCAATCACATGTCTATTGCTTATATTATTTGGCAAATCCCACAAAGTGAATTTTTTTATGCCTCTGTATTCAATTCTTTGTATATATACCTCATCTAATATGTTGGTTTGTTATTCAATTAGTTTCTATTTTACTACTAAGAATTTCTTGTGGAGCCTCTTTTCCTTAATCACTTTAAATTCCTTCATCGCAGAAAACTCCCTTTGAGACAGCACCTTGTTCAAGACTAACCAACTGTTTGTTCTTTACTTTATTATTCACAGATTTCTTGTCTTTCTTCTTCACTTTTTTCTTTATTTTATTCAAGAATCCTTCTTCTAATATACTTGTTTTTCTCTCTTCAAATTTAACTTGAGCGGCAATAGTATTTTTTTGTACGAAAGTTTCGATAAACAATTTAATTATATCCTCTAGCTCACAATTTCCATAATCCAGTGTGCCTGTTTCTGAGATTGTGAGTGCTAATTTTTTACTAAAGCTTTCTTCTAGCTTTGGCTTCATAAACTCTGAAAGTAAAGTTGACTGTTTGGGTTCTTCTTTTACTACTAAAATCTTAAAATCTGGCATTGTTCCCATTCATATATTTCTGATATTGTTCTTACAATAAAAACTGTTTCTGGGTAGGCTATTTCCAGAATTTTGCTACTTCTTTATCTTTTTGTGAAACAAAAGGCTGTACATTCTTTAGTTCATCTGAGATTTCTATATCTGCCTTCTTGAATAAGGTCTTAAAATGATCCAAATGCTGTTTTATGATTATCTAATTTATATCTAATCTAGTGTTCAAATAGTCATGTGTATATTTGACTGTATCTAACAAGTATTTTATTTTAGGCTAAATTTTTGCTTCTTTTTATTGATTCTATTGCTTCTAGAAGGGTGATATGTATTTGTGCGTATTTGTTTATATCTACACATTTTAATCCTTTTTTGGCTGATTTTAACTTATTGTTTATTTGTTTATTCTGTATTTGGCTATGTGTCCTTGTTTACTCTTGATTGTTTTGTCAGTGATCTGCAGTACAGGATTAATAGCAATTCCCCAAAATTTTCCTCTACAAGTTTCACAAGTAATTTTTGTTTCTTTGATTATTAGCTCTATTTATCCTTGTCAGATCTTCTTTTCACTGTAATAGAGTCTGGATGAACTTTTTTTTTTCTTCTTAAGCTAATTGATGTACTTTGCTATATAATATAAACTTAGCCGCTTTAGTATTAATTTTCTTAGCTCTGGAATTGGTCGTGAGGATCAGTGGGAAGAGTTTTGTCCTCAATTATATGATTAATATATAATCAATTAAGTTTTAAAACCTAATATTTTAGTATATATAATCTGAATAGTATAGTTTAAAATAACATTTATTAGATTTAATGTTATTAATAAGCTTTTTAATTTATTGTATAAAATGTGATGTATCAGAAGTGATAATACAACCTATATTTAATTATAAATTGTATAAATTAATTAAATATTTACTTTTAAAAAAGTTATTTAGTAAGATAAAGTTAACAATATTCCAATAAATATAGAAACCTACCATATTGTCGCGAAATAATGGGCATGGGCGTTATAATGTCCTGTATTAAATTAAGCTTAATTTAGGCTGAAAATCGTAATTTTACCCCTGTGCGTTATTTCGCAACTAGTGGTTGGAATCGTATCAGTTTATAACCGGATATTCAGTTTAAAATATCAATCCAATTTACAATAAAAAATATATCAGATTTAAATTTAACTTTGTAAATAAAATCGGATTATCAGTTTTAAACTGGTTTTTAAATAAGGTAGCAGCGCGAAATAGTTGTGCTAAAACCAGGAATGCAGATAATGAATTTTGTAATTATATAAGCTTCTTTAATATATTATAAAGCTTTTGAATATATAGCAATTGAATTAAGCTGGAAAAAAACAAGAAATTTTTATATATGTTGGTCACAAGCATCAATTTAGATGCGATTTCCCAGAGGTCAATATAGTGCACAAGCACATACTTGTATACTTAAAAGCCTATTGTGAATGAAATATAAGCTAAATTACTAATTTCAATATATATATATTTAATACAAAACCGGATTATAACCGAATAAATCCGATATAAATTTTTTTTTTTTTTAAAACCCCGGGGTAGCATTTACCTGGGGACGTCATGTGACGCAATCCGATATAAATTTTTTAAAAGAGATATATAATCGATTTATTTTTTTTTAAAAAAAGAATGAATATCCGATTAGACAATTTGCAAATCGGTTCCAACCTTTATTCGCGACAATACGGTATCAGCTATAATTCCAGCCAAAATGTCGATCATTTGGCCAAATTTTGTTGTTATACAACATATTTACACGGTAATTTATAGTTATTGGTCATGTTGTTGATGATAACTGATTATTCACTAGGACACTGTGCTTATGACGTGACCAGAGGGCACGTCATAACACGGTGTCTGCTGTGAAGAAATCAGCGATTATCGTTAACAACAAGACCCTATAACTACATTATTGTACATTTCTGACGTAAGCACCTAGCCATTTTCTGCATCTTATTGGGTCATTTCTAAACGTGATACACAAATTTTGTTCACCTCTGATAGGAGGTGAACAAAGTTTGTGTATCATGTATTAGAATTGGCCCAATAACATGCATGAAAATGGCTAGGTGTTAACATAAGAAGTGTACAATAAATTACGGTAAGTTGTCTGTAACTTACCTGGGCCAATATGTAAGTTACAAAGTTACAATATAGTTGGCCAAATCATATGAAATTTCTACCAGCATTAACATCAACTTGACCCAGCCTCAATGGCTAAACAAATGACCAATTAAAACCAAATCATAGTATAATTTAGGCCAAAGATTTATAATTTGAGTTATATTGGATTTTATACGTATAACTTATATACCTTACGACGTAAATTACAATGTAATTTACGTCAGTAAATTACATGTAACTAACATTAAATTTAACAACCCTACTCCAGATCTGGTCAAGCGAGCGACAATTTTGATTGGAATAGTTCTTATATTTATTAGACTGCAAATCTGCCGATATGATAAGGCACTTCAATGTTCACAAAAATTTGTAGCGTAGTGCTAATAAAGTATTGGATGAATATGCATAAAGGCAGCTAATCTAGAGTTGTTGAAGTTCTGATAGTTTATCTACAAATATAATGAATGCTGTTTGTAAAATATATATTTATAAAATTATTATCTCTATGAGGATTATTTCTTCCAAAACCCACCAAGATTGCCTTTTAGCTTTGCTTGCTTAATAGTGATAGAACTTTAAAAAAATAAAATTAGCAAAAATAAAAATTATATATTAAGTTGGTTTAAAATATTTTATTTTTTGCCAAATACTGTAAATTTGGTTTACTTCAAGTTTTATATCTAAATAATTTTGACTGTTAAAAAATACAGCTTTAAAAAATTTAAATTTGCTAATTTACTTGAAATTTCATTAGATTAATCTTTATTTTTTATTATTTAAATCAAAAAGAGAAAAGTGATTATTGTACCGTATGAGCGTTAATTAATTTGATCTGCACGTTATTTTGGATATACCCATGTATGTTATTTCGAAATAAGGTTGATTTTTTAAACCCAATACAGTCAATCTTCCATAAATGGCATTGGAAAAAATGAAGTACATAATTACATTAGACCCGATCAAAATGATGCGCACTTATAGAAAGAAAGTACACGTAAAGTGCACTTATAGAAAGAAAGTGCATGTGAGGTGCACTTATAGAAAGAATGTGCATGTGAAGTGCACTTATAGAGGATGCACTTATGGTTTATCATTTCCCAACAATAATTGTCGCTGAAATCGGATTAAAAATGAAATGTGAGGTTTTCTAAAACCCACGTATACTTGTTTAATATAAACTCTATTCTAAAACTAACCTTTAACCTTAATCCTAACCCTAAAAAATGCGCCCAAAAAATTTTATTTTTCGATGGCTTGTCAATTTTTTTATACTATAAATATTTCATTTTAATCCGATTTTATTTTAATCTGTCACAATTGTCATGCTACATTAGGATGCGCGTTAATTCGGAACGTCCGTGGGAGACCATGTAAGCTATTTTTGAAGGACTCGGAATTCAAAATAACGCCAATAAGCGTTATTTCGCGCTTATACAATAGTGTTAAGTTATGTAAACTCCTATTTCCAACAGGCAATTTGTTATTTCACCATGGATATGTAAAGACCATAAGCAGAATTAGAGTTAGGGGCGATTTTGTAATGTTAGTCATTTCATGGTGGAAATAGAAATTTACTATTTGTATAAAGCGTAAATTATCAAAATTAAACTATTTTATTTAGACAATAAAAACATATAAATTATCGGAAATTTACAAAAATAGGTCCAACAAGGTTATGAGAAGTTAAGTGGAGTAACCATTTAATTTTATATGGTCTTAATTGGTGATTTAAAATTCTTTAATTGCCAATTAACAGTTCTAACTGGTTAATTTAGCAAATATTAATACTATTAATAATTTTGACCGAGAATTAACATAATTTATTCAGAATTATGAAGAAACTTTTACACGATCAAACAGTTTAATCCTTAATACTGGCCAAAATTAATCTTAAAATGGGATATTTTAGAATTATATATATTTGTAATTTACAAATTCAAATAAATTATTACTTGATAGAGTTATATTAAGAAAATATATCGATATAATTTCGTAAAGTATTCAGCTTTAATCACGTCATGTTATACGAACCACATTGTAACACAACTATGCAACATTAAATAATCAAACTTGATCTTGCATACAATACATCATCATTAAATGTATTTACCGGGCTAATGCAATTACATAAAATTATAACCTTAATTAAAACCCTAAATTAGATGTGGCAAAATTTGTGCGCCCCAACTATTACAAACTACTGTTAGATGCATGAATAATGAATAGTCCAGACAAATCATTCAACCCCAGACACTTTTTTTATTCCAATAATTCCTAAAATTAACTAGGAAAACAAAAATGTCGACAATTCATAATTTTGGAATAATTAATAATGACGAATTATCGAGATTGAAATTGCTGGAAGGAATGATCTGTTTGAATTTCTGAAAAGTTGGGATTGTAAGTATAGTTAGACCTTTCTAAAATGCATACCCATAAATGTACGCTCTATGTAAACTTTCTAAAATGTATGGAACAGCTTAGTCCAAACTTATAAGAGCACTATATATTTTGCACTCTATAAATATACACCTTTTTTTTTAAGTGTACGTTTTTTTTTTTACTATGGTCTTGAAAGGTGTGCATTTAGGAAAGGGTTGCGGTATCTGGATTTCAGACATCCCGTTTAATCGCAAGTAATAATTGTCATATAACTTACAAAATAATATTCATTTATAGCATCATGCAGGCAAATTTTTCTTAATTGTCGCGAGTGATCTGCGATAGAAATTTAAGTGATTATATGAGGGATAATTACAATTTAATCACTATCACATTGCATAAATACCAGATACTTAAGACGTATGTACTGTACTTACGGCGGTTATATTTTAATGAAATGGATGTTTCCGATTAGTTGAATATAAACGGAATTTCTTTATGTACATTTTAAAAGATTTAAACCTTTTATAAATCCATTACTGCAAAAATTATCGTATATACGATTAAACATTATCTTATTAAAAATACTGTAATACCTTGTGATTTATTATAAATGAAATTACTTTATCTGTTTAACTGGGAAACATGCAGTAGAATTTCATTCCCTTTCAGTCTTTGTTTGAATATATTGGATTACTTATTGTTTTACGTAATGTATTAATTAAATTTAATCCCGTTTCAACTAGATTCGTGATTAGAGACGCAAAAGAAACAGAACAGTTGCGCCTTAAGCCGTAATTAGTTAAAACTTATGTCGTGACTAGTTGAGGTATAAATTGTAACAGTTTCTGCCTTATAGTTATTGGAAACTAATAAGAAAAAACCTAAATTCAAAAAGCCTTAGACTCAGGTTGAGATTACGAAAGATTAATACGAAAAGTAAATATTTCATTTTTAGTCATTAGATTGAATGCATACTAGATACATAATTACTCGAAATTCAAATTCATTGACGATAAATAAATTAAATGGTATTATATTAAATGGTATTTCAAAAAAAAAAATTCTAAATAAAGATATATCCACTATGATGTTATTTGATTGAAACTTTTAGCATGCGATTGATTTTTTTTGTCAAACAAAAATGTAAATATGAAAATAGATAAAAATCTTAAACGTGTTCTCCATAAATAGTATTCGAAGGTTTAAATTAGAAGTTAATTAAACTGATTAGCATGTGTCCTGAAAAGGTTGTGGGCTGACAATATTAAGGGGTTTCTCACTTTTAAAGATCTCTTCAAGTATAAAAATATACTTACAACTGTAGTTATTCACCGAATGTGAGAGTTCCACGCATAATTATTTGTAGTGTGTACATACATATGATATTCACCTTTGGAAAAAACTTATTGTTAAACCAACTTTATAGATCAATACTCCAAACAAAAAAAAAAAAATTTTTTTACGTACTGTATTTATTGTAATATTGCAGTATTCGGGAAGATAAGAATCAAGTTTGTTTTTCATTACACATAATGTAATAATGAGATCTACCATATCTAATTAAGATTTACCACATGCGTTGGGGCCAGGAATGAATGTTAGAATATCTATGGTGATATAATCCAAATATAGAGATTATTGATGCTTCATTATTTCAATTGATTCACATTTTAGGAGGTTCTTGTGTGTAAGTTGTACATATGTACGTACGTACGTAAGTATGTGATAAACAATTATGACTCAGTTCTGTTACATATCATGCTAAGTATGACATATACGTAAACATTGATTAAATATTTCCGTTAGCTTCTTTACAGTCATCACAATTATTTCGTGGGGCCAAGCGTTATGCATGCATCTTTTCAGAGAAGTTACACATGTATGAGACATTAATCCTAAAACAAAAAAAGCCTAAAAGTGGAAGCATGACAAATAAGTGACATTTGATCGACAATTTCCTTTTTGGTGTACGGAAAATAATCAGGAAAAATTATGTACGTGTAACCTCCTGAGAAGGGATTGTTACATGTTATTGAAAGACAACTAATTCAATAATTGGTTGCAATAAACATAATAAATAAATCTATATAAACCGAACCGATTATACGAATGAAGTTTGTTACTGGAATTGCTGTAATACATAAGCAAATCCTCGATACCGAATTTTCTTCAAAAAAATTTGATTCGATTCGTGAACTAAAAAAAAAAAAGATGCATATGATCTCTCAGTGATAATCTATCGAACATTGCACATACAGTTAATTATTGCTTAATATTTGTGTTCGTGCGTGAAATCTCATGAACACAAATATCACAAATATCACAAATATCACAAATTTTACAAATTTTACGCATTTTTTTTTAGAGATGTCCCGACTATTCAGCATCTTTTTTAGTTATATATTTTAATTTTTGTGAACGTTTACGGCATGGCGGTGAGAATAATGTATTTATGTTTGGCTGTAATCAATTACCAATTGAATTGATTCATGATATCATAGATACATTAATTACTGTATGCATATCTATTAACCTCGAAATTTAAAGTTTTTTCGTATGTGTGATCAGTTCCTATCATTATATTCTAGATTCATTCAAACATATCCGGATGGTATTTTAATTTGAACGGGTAATATTTGGATACACAAATTTCAAAAACGAATAAAATCCGGAAAAGAATTCTAGGTACCCATTTAAAGTTTAATGAATTTACGTAAAATATCATGTTCGGATACTCTGTTATAATTTTTTATCAGATAAGGTGTAACAAATATACTTTAATTTTATCTCTATATTTTTTTTTATGGTACGATACAAAATTATTAGGTATAGCATAGAAAAATAAGTGCACAACCATATGATTACAGGTTTGGGTGGACATACGAAAATCCAATTGTATAGCATAAGTAAAGTTGGTTCAAACCCAATTTTGGATTTCCAAAAACTTAGGATGCCGAAAATGTAATTGAAACGCTGAAATGTTACAAAAATTAAATGTGTTACTAAAAGTCGAAAGTATCAAAAGTGCTACGGAGGTATTTTGGTTTGCTAAAATGTTTCTAATAAATTTATCACCTAAGTGCTGGCTGTTAATCGTCTTCTGAAATTTTTACTTATAAAAAACTACATATGGGCTTCCATCAATAGAATTAATACCTTAATTTTCACAGTTCGATGAATTTTAAATTTATGTATATCAAAAATTATATGCGTATGAATTTACTCGGTGCCGTTCACTTTTTATTGGTTGGAATTATTTGTACATGCCATCATCTTTTAAAATGTGACATTTCAGCGAGAGTAGCAAATCATGAACGATCGACAATATGCACCAATCAGATGAGTTACACTAATCAAAACTAATTGTTAAAAAAAACCTTATGTTAGGGTTATGACCGAACTAGTGCTTATTTTATACCTAGAATTTTGCAAAGAATCTTTTTGTTAGTGTACAGAGGTGGTTTCATAGAGAGTCGATTTTTCATGGTCCTACTGAAGTAGCTGAACATTAGATTTAGTAGGAATGACACTGTACCAAATTTTTTGCAAGAGTTAGTTTGCTAGTATGTACAGTACACAGAAGGTACTGTTTTTTAAAATTCAAAATAAAAATCATTTAACAAATCTATGTTTATATATGTTGTGCAGCTTTTTTTTTAAATATTCAAAAAAAACTCTTGCATATGTGCATTTTGTGCATGCAATTTTAAATATTGCCCCTAGATTGCTACAACTACCCCAGCAACACCGACAGATTTAGCATTCGAATCCTTAATAGTAATTAGCCATAATGTTACATTTTTAAAACTTCTAGTGAAGAATTTTCAATAACTACTTGATCAAATTTAGTAAAAATTTTTTATTAAATTTAACTTAATGGTTATTAAGTAATTTTGGTAAAAGTTTAAAGATAAGTTCAAATATTTTGAATAACAAATTGAAAAAAAAAGTTTTTTTCTTTTACCTTTAAATAAAGACTTCTCATCAATTACTTGCCTCATATATGCACGAAATCATGTCTATCTGCGCATTAACTAATTCACTGGAACGCTCCAATGGGAATTACTGGAACTGAATGATTACTGTACTTAAATAGATGGAATTGGAAGCATAATTGCTTCTAGTGATCGAATGTCACTGGACCGTTCCAATAAGATTTTTTATCACTGGACCATTCCAGTAAGATTTTTTATCACTGGAATGGAAATTCCAGTGACGTCTAATGACTTCCAGTGGCTTCTGAATGGCCAATTCGGATCAACCATCTGGAATAGAGATTGAACCTGGTATAAATTAAGCCCACCCGTTTACCCGGATCACAAACAGTGTCATTTTTGATAACCAGTATAACTGGGTAATCCTATAGATCGTGTGATAATGTTAAAAATTTTGTTAAAGAATTAAAAAATTAGTGAAATCGAATATGAGAATCCTTCTTATTACAATATCAAAAAAAATTGATTATATTATCATAATGACATGAACAATGAAAGAATTATTATGTCAGAATCTTAAACTAGTATTAAAGATGTGTTGAAAAGATAAATTGAATCTTTTGTATTGAATAGCTTCAGAAGCTCGGAAACAAAATTACCTACCAACTAATTAATTTGATTGGTCAATAGTCACATTAGGTTAGCCAATTTGATGAATACGTTCCAATGGGAAAATCGTTCCAGTAGGACTTCTCACTGTAACCACTGGAACTCTGGAAGAATTTGGAAGTTTAGTGGGGTTCCAGTTTCTATTGATAACACTGAACTAATTGACCTACATGCTATTTTGGATATGCCCATGTGTATTTTTTTTGAAATAAGGTTGCTTCTTGGAACCAAATACAGTCAATCTTCTATATAAATGACATTGAAAAAAGTGCTCTTTGGAATGCATACTTATAAAAAGTAGTCTATATGTAATGTTACATAATTATATTAGACAAATCAAATGATATGCACTTATAGAAAGAAAGTATATATAAAATGCACTTATAGAGAATGCACTTATAGAGTCAACTGCTTATTATTTTTCCAACAATAATTATATGCTATATTAGGAAACAAGTTAGTTCAAAATGTCTATAGGCACTAATTTAAAACCATGTAAGTTATTTTTGAAGAACTTAATTTAAATAATATTCTAAGACATTATTTTGTACTTATATAGTACAATGTTGATAAAAAGTTCTTTATTTTTATTCTAAATTTTTAAAATTAAAATAAAAAAGTATTTACTAAATTTAATAATTGTTATTAAGAAAACTTTATTTAAAATTCAAAACTAAATTTTGTTATAGCTTTTTTTTCTAAGTTTTTAAACTTTAAATAAAAATTACTTAAATAGTGATCCGCAGTTAAAGAGCATGAGGGAAATTTATTTTTATTGGTTACATGACGATCATATGACGATCATCCGTCATTCAGAAATAGCCAATCAAATTATAATAGATTTACAAAAAATGCGACTTTTGAAGAAATATTGCACATATGATACAATAGTGACGCATCGAATTGACTTAACGTTGTTCAAACTACAAGTTTTTAAGTATTTTTTATTGCGTTTGAAAACTTGAGATCGAATGAGATCGAATGTTTGGCCAAGTTTTCATAATACTAATTTTTCTCTTTTTTTT